>JASVEL010009557.1:0-30429 GCA_032618575.1 Nicotiana noctiflora | reverse complement strand
TATATATGGGAGCAGACTGCACGTCGTAGCGTTATATATATTGGAGCGGGCTGCACGCCGCAGCGTTGTATATATTGGAGCGGGCTACACGCCGCAACGTTATATATATATATATATATATATATATATATATATATATATATATATATATATATATATATATATATATATATATATATATATATATATATATTGAGATCGGGCTGCACGCCGCATCAGTATGAGTGAGGACTAGGTTAGTGTGGGACCGTTGTGAGACAGATGCGGACTGCAAATGGGATTATTCACTATAGAGATGACTTACCTGTGAGGTTACCCTTAGAACTGTTTAGTGATAGTACAAGTGTTCTTATTTTCAGTTGTTGTTTATTATTATTACTCACTGAGTTGAAATATACTCACCCCACTCCCCTGCACTTTTTGTGCATATTCACAGGTTCCAGAGGGTAGTTAAGCTATCACAACTGCTTTATTACTACTATCCCGAGGAGACTTCGAGGTAGCTATCGACGTCCGCAGGACCTGATCTCTTCCTCCTTATCATTTTGATTGTTTTCATTCTGCCTAGAATTGATTGTGTAGGATATTTTCATATGTAGAGGCTCAGACTGGTGACACCGGGATCATTGGGGATGTATTTGTGTATTTCGTTTCCACACTTTTCGTTTTGTTATGAAAACAAGCAAATAATGCTAATTGATCAGTATTAATTAATAACTGGCTGGTAATTTGGATAACATGGTCGGACTTGCCTAACAATGTGTTGGGTGCCATCACGACTGGAGTTTGGGTCGTGACAAGTTGATATCAGATCCTAGGTTAACAGGTCTCGCGAGTCATGAGCCGGTTTAGTAGAGTCTCATGGATCGGTACGGGGACGCCTGTACTTATCCTCGGGAGGCTGCAAACCTTTTAGGAAACACTCCACATTCTTGAAATTCTTATCGTGTGTACTTGATTCGGCTTGAGGTATGATTCTTGAAATTCCTTCTGCACATTTAGGTGTGCACTCAACTGCTTAGTGATAAATTTGCCTTGATGGCTTATGATTTCTCGATCGAGGGGCGAGATATAATCTCTGTGAGTTCATGTTGGGCCAGTTTGGAGGACTTGAGGCCGGATCTTTGTCTATGGCTTGAGCATCGAGGTTCTGATTTTGTGAGCTGGTGTTATAACCTTATATGTTCAGTATTGTCCTTAATTGTAGGAATGTCGGGTAGATAGCCATGTGATGTGTATCATGGTGGAAGGTGTGCTGAAATACTAAATTGAGGCGAAGCAGGTGGGTTATCTCTTGTGGAGTGCCCTTAGGTGAGCTGATTCTTATGTGTAATTGAAAGGTATGTGATATGTATTGTGATTCGATCAGGTGCCACGCATGTCAGTGTATCAATTTTGAAAATATAATGCATGCAGTATTGAGATTTAGGTTGTTGATATGCATTGTGATGTCTTGTCGAGTTGCGGGTGTATTGTCAGGATGGTTTTAGTAATTTTCTGGCAGGTGGATAGGCTAACTTACAAAGAAAACTCTGTCAAACTTTTTGGAAACTTTGGGACTTAGAAAAGATTTTTATCACCTAAAGAGTAGGCTTAACTGTTGTGTGTGGTAAAATGCAATAATTACAGAAGAGTTAGGATCTATGATGATTCGATCTCTGCCAAAGCTAGTAAATGACTTGAGTTTAATCTCCCTATAACATTGCAACGTCATTTGAATAAGAATCCTATGAGTGGTTAAAAACGCTTTGATATATGGCTTCGAGCAGAGTTGGGGAGGTTGCTATTGATTAGCAGATTGCACGGTTGTGTGCTATGTTGATTCCGTCTCTAAGTACGTTGGAAATTTTGATAAAGGTTGTATGGTGTGTGATAACTAGGAATTTTGCATGCTTTTAAACCCCTTCTTGCCTTAGCTTTGTGCATAAAATGTGTTTAAATGGATTTTAATTTCTTACAAGTGCGCTATTTTGCAGGTTTGAGCGAAAAAATGATGAATACCGTCAAAGCGGCTCAAAAAGGAGTGAAACCGGCAAAGCGTCAAAGAAGAGTAGAAGGACTTCAAGGAAGCCTGTGCGGACCGCACTGTTTTGGTGTGCGGCCGCACAGGATGGTTCAGAGATCAAACAAGTCCCAGCTTCTACTGCGTGGACCACACTAATTTGGTGTGCGGCCACGCAGGAATGATCAGAGAAGGCCAATCTCCCATGCAAATCCACGCGGACCGCATCCACAAGTGTGCGGTCCGCAATGGAGAAGACCAGAGATAGAATTTTTAAGGAACAAGTCCCACGCGGCCGCGTGCCAAATTAGTGCAGCCTGCGTGGGTAAAGGATCAGAGAGTCTGCATTCAACGGATTTACACAGTGCAGCCTCATAACAGAAGTACGTGGTCCATGTTACTGTACATGCGCGGCCGCGTGACAAATGTACCCGATCCCCGTGAGTTGTTCCAGCACCAGTCCTTCAGAAGCCCAGATTCCCTACGCGGCCGCACGACAAAAGTGTGCGGTCCGCGTGAGTCCCGCAGGCGCAATTTTGTCCGGAAATTTCAGGGTAGTATAAATAGCTTCTTTTTCTTTCTTAGGTTATGTTAGATTTTACACAGTGACAGCTGAGCTCATGAAAACGTCTTTTATGCCTATTTTGCGCAATTTTATATTAGTTTAACATTAGATTTCAATTACAAATAATTACCATGTCAATTGTATCTTTAATTTCTTCATTTTCTTCAATTTCTATGGCTAGCAAAACCCATAGCTAGGGTTGTAGCCCAACCCTAGTGTGGGTAATTGATGGGTTAGATTACTAAATTCTTGGATGATTGTGGGTAATTGGTTTTGGGTTGATTGAATGTTCTTCATTGGGATTTTGTGGTTGCAAA
Source organism: Nicotiana noctiflora (assembly GCA_032618575.1). Lineage (NCBI taxonomy): Eukaryota > Viridiplantae > Streptophyta > Magnoliopsida > Solanales > Solanaceae > Nicotiana > Nicotiana noctiflora. Next base: position 27,545 of record JASVEL010009557.1, on the reverse strand, counting down.
CATAAAATCTATTTTTGTGGATTTGGTCTCTACTTGAGAAAGAGAGCCTAAAACCTCTCAATCAATCCCAACAAGGATTTGGGATGGACCCATGAGAATGGTAGTCCTAAGTAACGGGTATAACCCTCGAGAGAGTAATTACCCAACTTGAGCCTAAATTTGCTTTGGCAAATTAGCGTACCCAATTGGTCTCGAGAGAGTCAATTGAGCAAATTGTTCTTTCTACTGAGAGGTGTGAGAATGAGTCATAGAGCAACAGCTATCTGATAATCCCATACATCATCTTCGCATTGAATTTCTATACCCATTAGTTATTCCACCTAGGTATAAGCTACTTCCCTAGTCACCTTTCCCATTATCAAATTACAATTAGAATTAAGCTTAGCATAATCTAGATTTCACAATAGTAGTTGATACAATAGTTTATAAATTGAAAACACCAAAAATACTTGAAGTCAAACTAGAAGCCAAATCCCAATACTAGTGCAACGTAATTCATCACTCCAATATCTAACTCCCTGTGGAATTGACCCCGACCACTATTCGGGTAAGAGTAGTTGTACCCGCTCATACCTTCGGGTTGAGTTTGCTACGATCACTTTTTGGCACTGTTGCCGGGGAGTTAAACGGTGTTGATTAATTGCGTTGAAAAAACTGAACTTAGAATGGGATGTAGCGGCTAATCTTCGAGTTGATCATTTGAATGAGCTTGACGAGTTTAGATTTCATGCATACTCCAGCTCTCCTTATATAAGGACAATATGAAGCACCTTCACGACAAGTATGCTCGAAACAAGGAGTTCAAGGTTGGTGACATAGTCCTTCTCTTCAATTCCTGGTTGAGATTATTTCCGGGAAAGCTCAAGTCAAAGTGGAGTGGCCCTTTTGAGGTAATAGGTGTGACCCCGTTTGGAGCTCTAGACTTAAAGAACAAGAATGGTGAAATATTTCAAGTTAATGGGCATCGGGTGAAGCACTATTTGGGGAAGCCGGATGAGAGTCAGGTTGTGGCACTCTTGCACTTGAAGTGATGGAATGGTAACTTGCGTCGTGCCGCGATGTTAAATCAAGCACTTCTTGGGAGGAAACCCATGTCTTTTTCTTTTTTCTTTGTTTTCTTCATCAGTAGGATAGGATTTTTGAGCTAACAGTGTGTGAAGTGTTGCACGGAGTATGTTGAAATAATGCAGGGAAAATACAAAAGTGACCAGTTCTCTGAAGTTTGGCCACGCGGCCGCACAACAAATCAGTGCGGTCTGTGTTGATTGTTTAAATCAAAGATCTGAGCCTAAGGAGACCTACGTGGTCTGCGTGCCAAAAGTGTGTGGTCCGCGTGGGGTGAACAAGGGAGGATGAAAATTCAATAGGTCTCTGAAGATTGGCCACGCGGACGCACACCAAATCAGTGCGGTCCGCGTGGAAATTAGTCACTTGAGCAGTTATCTAAAGTTTGGCACGCGGCCGCGTACCAAATCAGTGCGGTTCGCATGGAAACTAATCGGTCAAGCAGGTTTTTAAAGTTTGTCACGGGGCCGCAACACAATCAGTGCAGCCCGCGTGACTTTGCTGGGCAAATGAATACAGGTTAAATCCTGCGCGGTCCGCGTGCCAAAAGTGTATGGCCGCGCAGGTGGGTAAGTGAAGGGTCCCACATCTTTTTCTATAAATAGGGACCCTTGGCCTTTAATAAACCTTTTGGCCAAATGTACTTCTGAGGTCTTTTAACTGTTCATTCTCGTACACTTGTGCGTTCAATTGCAAATTCATCTACTCTTGGTAACATTTCATCTCTAATTCATTATCTTCATTACTTTATAGTGTATATAAATTAATCAATTATTAGAATAACTTCTTAATTTCTTAATTTTTTCCTCTTTTAATTGTTAATATTAGGATCAAGCATGATAGTTATAGAATTAGGGCTAAGTTTCTTGTTAAAATAATTGAGTAGGGACACCTAGGACACATGCTGTGAAAACAATGAACTTAATTCAACAAATGTTCCCTACCAGTTTTGGTTTTGCCCTATGCGGCCGCACACTTGCGGTCCGCATGCTTGACTTACTGAAGAACCCTAATCTACGCGGCCGCGGTCCAAATCAGTGCGGACTGCATGCCCAAGGTTTAGAAAATGATAAATTGGGAGTTCCTTCTGTGTGGACCGCGTCCATTTCTGGGCGGTCTGTGTTGACCTCACGCGGTCGCGATGCAAATCAGTGTGGTCCGCGTGGGTCAACTTCAAAGAGTTTGTTTATCTGTTGATCAACTTGTGCAGACTGCATGGAAAAAGTGTGCGGTCCACGTTTACCTTATGTGGCCACGATGCAAATAAGTGCGGTCTACGTGGGTCAACTTCAGAGGATATTACATGTTGATGCTTAGCCTGTGCGGACCGCGTGGCAAAAGATTGCGGTCCGCGTGACCTCTGTTCTTCACTGTGCCTGTTCTGTATATACTCTTCTGTCATTGTATACTGCTCACGTGCTTCGACTAACCAATCTAGACTCTATTTTTGTAGGCAATGACGAAGAAACATCTAGCACAATGTAGGGGTAAACAACCTAGGAGGGGTGGTCCCTCCCGAGGGGGCAAAGGCAAAAGGATTGTAAAACTCACCCTGGAGGTCCGAGAAAACATAAAGAAAACCTGAAAGTTGATTCGGGAAGCTGACAGAGCGGCCTCTCATTCCACGGGGAGTGATTACGTTCATTCCAAAAGTATCTCCTCAGAGTCTGGCCCCTACCACATGTCCGTCTTAGTACCCAAAGTGGCTTCATCATCTCCAAAAAAAGACCAACCCACAGTTTCCACCTCCAAGCCAGTAAATGTAGTCTCGGACTCATCTGATGAGTCACGAGCTGAGAAGAATAGTGATGATGAATACTCCACTTCTCCAACAACTTCACTATCAGGGGAGAGTGAAGGACAGGCAGAGTGAGGAAAGCCACAGGTGGGTGGTATAGAACGGAAAAGGGATCCAAATGTGTGGGCTGATCAATTTATTAGTGAGCTAACATGGCACAAGTTCAGAGAGTGGTGGCCAAAGAGGAGATTGATCCCGGAGAGGAGATTCGTAGATGTGGACTTGCTACCGCACAACCCTCATGTGCAAGCACAGTTCCATATTGGAGAAGGTTGGAGCTTCTTTAAGGAGCGGGTGGAGAATGCGAATGAGCATATGGTGAAAGAGTTCTATGTAAACATCCACCATCTAGTCTGGGATTCCACCGCCACAAAAGTGAGGGATCAAATTGTGTTGTTTGATGGGAAGTCACTCAATGAATTCTTGGGTTCGCGGATGAAGATGAATCCCAATATCTGAAGAAATTGGCCCAGAAGGAGGAGGCCCGACCTTGGTTAGCAGAAGTGCTAGCGGCTCCCAGAACTGTTCCGGTGTGGCTCAAGGCACAAGAGAAGATTTACAGGAACACCCTCAGCTTCGAAGCAAAAGGGTGGTTAACCTTTGTCTGCAATCGTCTTGATCCTACCACTCATGACCATTCAGTGCCGATTGATAGAGCGGTGTTAGTAGCTTGAATCATGGCCGGCTTCCCACTGAATGTGGGAAATATCATGTATAGGGTCATCTCAAATGTGGGCCACGAGACCAAGATGAACTACCACTCCCCCAACACATTGACATTATACTTCAGAGAGTTGAAAGTGAAAAGAAAGAAGTTTCATGTTCTGGTGCCTCCGGCTGGGCTTACTCGTGGTATGATCAAAAGGGTTCGGACAACTCTAAGACGGCCAAGAAGAGCCAAGCCACCACTTCTACCACATCTAGCCAGTCTGAGGAGCCAGCTGTCACTACTACTGAGTAGACCACTTCACTCCCTTCGGGTCCATCTACAACACCTTCCTCCTCTACAGCTGATCCGGAGATTCTAGTCTCCAAGACGCACCAGTTCACTGCCAACCAACTATCCTATACATTGACCAGTTTCAACAACTGGATGTCTGCTGCGACATCCAAGTTGTCCACATTAACGACAGTGGTTCAGGCCCATAGTGCACCTGTGACGGTAGAGGTCCCAGCTTCTATTGAGGACACATTGAAGAAGATCCTGGATAACCAGGAGAAGATGATGAAGAAGCAGGATAGTCTCGCTGAGGTGGTTGACTCACACAACAAGGCACTCAAGAGCCTTGCTAGGGAGCTCAAGAAGCTGAGAAAGACCAAGGCCTCGACGGAGTCAGTTGGAGCTCTAAAGGAGAAGCTGGACAAGTTGGTAGCTGATTAGTTGCCCCTGGATCTGTTATTTGGTGAGCCGGCCGTAGAGCCACTGGCGGAGCAGCCACAGGAGGAGCCCATGCCATGCAAGAAGAGGAAGCTCCCCAACAATGAGGGAGTGGTGATCATGGTAGCTCCTAAGCAGCAGGAGGGGCCCTCCAATGCACCCAGAGTAGCAGATGAGCCTCCTCTAGAGCAGGCACTTGTCCCAGCAGCATAGCAGCAGGTTGGGGACCAGTCTGAGGTCCCCACCACTATAGCGGACGAGGGATCTAGTCAGAGTCATCCAGTTGATCAGGCTTGAGGGGCCATTTATATCCTTTATTTGTGCTGATTTGATAGTTAGCATTGAGGACAATGCTAGCTCTTATTCGTGGGGGTGTGCCCTACTGTTTTTGATTTTGGACTATACATATTTGATTACTGTCAGTACATTTGTACATGTAGTATTTGTATATATTTTAACACTTTGATCTACTTTACTTTCATTTTGAACACTTTTGATTGTTTATTCGGATCTACCTTTGTTCATATTTCATTTGCTTTTTCATTTTTGGTTATTCTCGTAGAATCATTAGATTTTGTTTTAAGCTTTCAATAAACCCTTGGTTTTCTTAATGCCACAGTTCTTTCCAAGGGTAAAGTGTAGTGTGAACCGGGTGGCTCTTCCCTAAGATAGCGTGACAACTTTCTTAAGGGTTGAGTCAGTTTTTTCTTTTTCTTTTTGATTTACAAACTTTTTGTTAGTTAAGGGTACCTCAGACGAACTTCACTTGGGCCTAGCACATTTTTCTCCAATCTTATGGTCAAAGACATCAAGTTGTGTCTAGAATGGTGAAAGTTGTGGCCTTGAGAATCTTGTGTTGACCGAACAACCATCGATTGGTCATATGGGCCAAAGTGTGCTTGAATTTATTCCGAGGTTGTTGTGGGCCTTCAACTCCATTTCTTGGTGATCTCTGAGTGTAAGTGTGGTGAGAAAATAGAATTGTGAGCCCAAGCACCGTACCAATGGTCTAGAACTTGCCCCGAATGTTTGTTGAGGCAAAATCCTAGGTGAAACTTGACTTGAGAAGTGAGTGTAGGCTATCTTTGATCCAAATGAACATACTGTGAATCATTTCTTCCAACCTACCAATAAATGAATCCCTAGTCACCCCTTTTGAGCATAAAACCTTATTTCTTCATAAACCAAAGTGCAAGCCTATACCCAATTTAGACCTTCTCTTGGCACCCAAAAATCTTCCCTTAAAGTGATTGCAAAAGTATAAGTTTGGGGGAGAAAGACAAGATAAGAACAAGAAAGCCACCAATGTGGCAAAAAGGAACAAAAGCACTAAGAAAAAGAAAGGCAATCAAGAAAAAGGAAATAGAGAGAAAAACAAGCAAAAATTTGAAAAAGACCCAAAAAGGGGGGACCAAAAAGAGTTGAGAAGTGAAAGGGAAGAAGGAAGAATTATAATGAAATGATCAAAGAAAGAAGTGTCAATTGCAAAACGGAAGAGTGTCATGGTGTCTCTCTTTCACCCCTTAAAAGAGGAAATGTCAAAAAGAGTCAAAAAGGTGTTCCATAAATGAATCAAAAGAAGCGCTTTAGGGAAGGTTGAACCATTAAGAGCCAAATTCCTACCCTACCCAAAAAGCCTTCACAATGACTCCCAAAATGTCCTATATGATCTCAAGTTAAGAAGAGCCTACATTAGTGGATACTTACATAAAGGGCAAGCCTATGGTTACCTAGTGTCGGGCTTAGAGTCTCTTCTTTGAGAGAGCGATTGTGAAATCCTCTGCATTGAATTGTGTGAAAATACTCCAAAAGGTGAGGTACACTTAGGGAGAGCCGAAGATGTATAAGTTTGGGGTCCACAATAACCAAAGTGTTTGAGAAAGGCTCCTTAATGGATTGAGTCAACCCTCAAAGCTCTTGTGTCACACATGATCCACAAAGCTTCAAATTTTCAAAAAGATGTCAATGATACATTTGCATTAGGGACAATTGTTAGTCCCAATTGATGTTTGTGAGGTTACCCCCGGACAAATAGGGGTGTTTTGGTGTCTTTTCTCTAAAGGTAAGGTCTTAGTTTTGATTTGCTTGAAGACAAGCAAAGGTTTAAGATTGGGGGAGTCGATAACTAGGAAGTTTGCATGCTTTTAAACGCCTTCTTGCCTTAGCTTTGTGCATAAAATGTGTTTAAATGGCTTTGAATTGCTTACAAGTGCGCTATTTTGCAGGGTTGAGCGAAAAAAGGTCAAAGCAGCTCAAAAAGGAGTGAAACCGGCAAAGCGTCAAAGAAGAGTAGAAGGACTTCAAGAAAGCCTGTGCGGCTGCGGCCGCATATGATGGTTTAGAGATCGAACAAGTCCCAGTTTCTACTACGCGGACCGCACTGATTTGGTGTGCGGCCACGTAGGAATGATCAGAGAAGGTCAATCTCCTATGCAGATCCACGGGGACCGCATCCAAAAGTGTGCGGTCCGCAATGAAGAAGACCAGAGATAGAATGTTTAAGGAACAAGTCCCATGCGGCCGCGTGCCAAATTAGTACGGCCCGCGTGGGTAAAGGATCAGAGAGTCTGCATTCAACATATTTACACAGTGCGGCTGCATGACAGAAGTACGCCGTCCGCGTTACTCTACATGTGCGGCCACGTGACAAATGTACGCGGTCCGCGTGAGTTGTTCCAGCACCAGTCCTTCAGAAGCCTAGATGCCCTACGCGGCCGCACGACAAAAGTGTGCGGTCCGCGTGAGTTCCCGCATGGGCAAATTTGTTCGAAAATTTCAGGGTAGTATAAATTGCTTCTTTTTATTTTTTAGGTTATGTTAGATTTTATACAGTGACGACTGAGCTCGTGAGAACGTCTTATACGCCCATTTTGAGAAATTTTGTATTAGTTTAACACTAGCTTTGAATTACAATTAATTACCATGTCAATTTTATCTTCAATTTCTTCATCTTCTTCAATTTCTATGGCTAGCTAAACCCATAGCTAGGGTTGTAGCCCAACCCTAGTGTGGGTGATTGATGGGTTAGATTACTAAATGGTTGGATGATTGTGGGTAATTGGTTTTGGGTTGATTGAATGTTCTTTATTGGGATTTTGTGGTTGCAAAAATAAAATCTATTTTTGTGGGTTTGGTCTCTACTTGAGAAAGAGAGCCTAAAACCTCTCAATCAATCCCAACAAGGATTTGAATGGACCCATGAGAATGGTAGTCCCAAGTAATAGGTATAAACCTCGATAGAGTAATTACCCAATATGAGCCTAAAGTTGCTTGGGCAAATTAGCCTACCCAATTGGTCTCGAGAGAGTCACTTGGGCAAAATTATTCTTTCTACCGCGAGGTGTGAGAATGAATGCATAGAACAACAGCTATCCGATAATCTCATACATAATCTTCACATTGAATTTCTATACCTATTAGTTATTCCACCTAGGTATAAGCTACTTCCCTAGTCCCCTTTCCTATTAGAAAATTACAATTGGAATTAAGCTTAGCATAATCTAGATTTCACAATAGTAGTTGATACAATAGTTTATAAATTGAAAACACCAAAAATGCTTGAAGTCAAACTAGAAGCCAAATCCCAATACTAGTGCAACATAATTCATCACTCCAATATTTAACTCCCTGTGGAGTTGACCCCGAACCACTATTCGGGTAAGAGTAGTTGTGCCCGCTCATACCTTCGAGTTGAGTTTGCTACGATAAGTGTGTCGTGGATGTGAAGAAATATTAGGATGTTTTGGAGCTGATGTTGATAAAGAATGCTCGGTGTATATTAAACAAAGATAGCTATTTGTATTTGTAAGTAATCATGCTCTGCGGTGTCAGAGTTTTAACAAGGCACGGGTGGTTCTGTTCAATAAGACAATTGAATTATAACTGAATAAGGGTGAATGATGCCCGAGAATAGTCTTGCGGTGTTCAAGACTTTGCTTGTAACGGTAAGGTGTCTTAAGATTGTGTGTGTGGCTAAGGATGGTGGTTTTGTTTGAAGAGATCAAGACTTGTGTTATATCATGCGAATGATGGGATTCTATGTATCCGTAAAGGGAAAGGTAATGTAAACTGATAATATCTAGTGGTATTATGGTATTCTCTTAGTGAATCGACTGTAATGATTGAGTTGTTGATGGCATAGGGAAATTTTTGAATGACTTTCGTGGTATGAGTGGATGCTTAATGTGTGTTATGTATTCGTACGGTGGAGTGTGGAATGAGGCATAGTGATTCATGTGCTATATATGTGCTAGAGACTAGAAGTTCTCGTAATCCGCCTATGCAGTGGTGGTATATTATGTGTATCGATACCGTTTAGCGGTTATTGGAAATTGGAAGCCCTAGTGGCTCTCTCTTTACTTGATATGATGAATTTGGGTTAAGATATATGATTGCAGACTACTTGTCATAAGTCAGGTTGTCTAGACTAATGTGATATGGACTATGTCGGAAAATGTCACAAATTGTGTAGCAGAGTGCATCAGATTATGTTCTAGTAGGGTAGATGTACCCCAGGACTAGCGGACGGCTGGTAGGTATTGCTCTATCAGTTGGGCCTTTGTGGCGAATGTCAGTGTAGAGGTATCTACTATTTATTCAGTTCTGGTATTGAGGAACTTTGTCGGATGCATTTCATGTGGCCGAGCTTGAGGCTATATATATGTTTGTTTCAATGAGCAACTTGACTCGATGTGCATTCCCTTTTTCTAGATTTATGCGAGGATCGGGTGGCACGCCGCCACAGGTATAGTATCTGGATCGTATGGCACGCCGCCACAGGTATGGTATCAGGATTGGGTGGTACACCACCACATGTATAGTATCTGGATCGGGTGGCATGCCCCCACATATATGGTATCAGGATCGGGTGGCACGCCGCCACAGATATGGTATCTGGATCGGGTGGCACGCCGCCATGGGTATGTTATTGGAACAGGTTGCACGCCATAATAGTGTGATGTGGAGAATAGTTTCCTATATGTTACCTTGCATGCAATACTTCCTAGCTTCTGATGAAAAGTCCGTATTGGGTACCGCTCGGCGAATAGCACATCGGTTGTGTCCTTTCAGTAATTGATAGCGCATATTAATTGTATCACCGCGGGTGTGATTGATTGCTTGAGTTCAAACCTAAATATGTGCGTGGCTGACCATTTTGAATGTGGTGACTTGAGGTGCTTTATGAGTAATAATGTTTGGATAGAATCATGAGTCGTGGCAAGGCCACGTGATGTTATGACATCTCGAAGAGGACTCAGGTACTCTATGATATGAGACGGGATCTCAATTCTATGTTATGATGGTACGGAGGAATTGAATTATAGCTCTTTTGTTTGAGTTAGTTGTTATGATTTGAGTATGTTCGGACATTTCTTATTGGAGCCTGTGTTGTGCTCGTCGCGGCTTAGGCCAATGTTGAGGTGTCATATGACCGGTGCAGTGTATTACAATCGAAAAGACCATTGGAGTCATTATTGAGTGCCAGTATATGCGATTTTAGCTGGTTAGAAAGGTAATATTGAGGTTTATCTCCGAGATCTGTTGTGGTATTAGTCAAAAGGGAAATGGATTCTTGAATGTTTGACTTGAGAGAATGATTTGATATATCGCGTGTTTCGGTTGCCGTGGGCAGTATATTAATGTGTTGGAATAAGACTTTAGCTAATGGAAAAGGTTCTTCAGTTGGTATTTGGTTATTGCGGGCAATTGCTATGGGTAGATGCCATCGCCTCGAGTGTTTGGGTGGTGTAGCATATCATATGGTCTCACCGGGAGTGGTGAGTATGGTTTACGACAGTTGGTTCGGGTGTATTCTAAGTATAGACGTGGTATTCGGATTTGGTATATGATCTCGGGAGTGCATTGTGGTTTATGGTTTGGATGGACTGCGAAATTCCAGCTATATTGTGTTATCGGGCTTATGTGAGATAGGGTGACATGGGATCAACCCGAGTATATGCTTGGTAAGGTCATTCAGCTATTGGGTTGTTTCTAGTACAACTCTGAATCCGCTCGAGGACGAGCGTTGGTTTAAGTTGGGGAGAATGTGATGTCCCGGTCCATCATCATGTTAGCACCTCGTTTTCCCCGTTATATGCTTGTTCATGTTTCAATATGTATGTTTGGTGAGTTTGAGTCAATTCGGATTGAGTTTGGTTGGAAATGAGACAAATAGTCTCTTAGAAGAAGGAATAGTTAGGAAAAGTCAACTGGATGTTGACTTGTGCGTTAGAGCGCTCGGAATCAAATTCTGATGATTCGGTCAGCTTTGGGAGGTCATTTATGGCTTAAGAGAGTGATCGGAAGTGAATTTGGAGGTCCAGTGTAGTTTTAGGCTTGAATTGGCTAAGGTTGAATTTTGGCGAAATCCGAACGGTAGGTGAGATTTTGATCCGGGAGTCGGAATGGAATTCCAATAGTTGCAGCAGCTCTGTTAGGTGATTTTGGATATGCATGCAAATTTTCAGGTCATTCGGACATCGTTTGTTCGGGTTTTTGATTGAATGTTGGTTTCGAAAGTTTTAGATTAAACTTAGGCTTGACTTCGCTTGGATTCGATGATTTCCCTATTTAAGGACTTATTTTGATGATTGGAACAAGTTTTTATAATGTTTTAAGTCATGTTGGTGCTTTTGGTTGAGGTCCCGGGGGCCTCGGGTGTGTTTCGGATGCCTAACGGGTCATTTTTGGAAGTTTTTGAACTGCTGTTGTTGATATCTGGTGTTGTCCTTCGATTCTGCAAGGTCCCATCGCATTCGTGAAGAAGAATTGGCTTTTGAGAATTTTGGCATTCGCGTTCGCGACAGTGCTTCGTGTTCACAAAGAAGGATTTGTCATCTGGGACTTGTGTTCTTCGCGTTCGCGACAGTGCTTTGCGTTCGTGAAGAAGGAATTTCTGTCGTGTAGGTCCTACTTCAGAAGCTCATATCTTTTTATCTACAAGAAATTTAGAGGTGATTGAAAAACGAATGTTGTAGATCATTGAATCTAGTTTGTCGAAACATATTATAAAAGTCATTAGGAGTTGTGTGTAAAAGGTTATGATCATTTCAATAGAGACTGTCCGAGTAAAGTTGGAAAATAAATTTTTGGAAGTTTGTTCTTCGCGAACGCGAGAGAGAGACCGCGAACGCGAAGAACAAGTCTCTGGGCAGCAGAATAAAGTCCAAACTTCGTCCCATTTGACATTTTTGACGATTTGGAGCTCGGGCAATTTTTCGGGAGATATTTTGAGAGAAGAATGGGGCAAGCACTCTTAACTCAATTTTGGTTGTATAACTCGAATCTAATGCAAGTTTTGGTGTTTAATTTTAGGAATTTTGTTGAAAAGGGTAGAAAACCCTCTTGGATAGAAATGGTGATTTAAGGGGTCAAATGAACTCCGATTTTTATGAATTTGGTATGTATAGACTTGTGGCGAGACGAGGATTCCGAAAATATGAGCTTCATATTTTTTCGAGAAGCGGGCCCGGGGCACCGATTTTGGTAACTTTGTGTTTTTGGGTGTTTTTCGAGTCCTTTCGATTGGGTTATGATTTATTAGCCTATTTTGATGTATTCTTATTGAATTTGATCAGATTTGGCACCCGAGGAGGTCGATTTGCGAGGAAAGCGCAAGGCGAGCTAGGACTTTTGGCCGGTTCGAGATAAGTGGTGCTAGTAAATAATGTACTGAGGGTTTGAAAACCCGTATTTTCACTATACAGTGCTATGCTGAGTTGAAACACGCGTCGTGTGACGAGCATGGCGGTATTGTGACTGGGATTTGGACTTGGTCCTCCCCAATTGATAGTATATTGTTTATCATGATTGATATTTGAGCTTATAACTATCTAGTTGGGCTAGTAGCCATGTTTGGGGCCTTGTGCCGATCTGTAGAATATTAGGGGAGCCTGTAGAGTTAGGTGACCCTTACATCATGGGGGTTACATACAATCAGCCGTAATTATAGTTGTATAGCATATCATGAGGAGTACTAGATATGTTCTTTGAGAGTAACTACCTAGGGTGGGATTCCCTGTTCTAGCTGAGTGGGCCTGAGAGGCCAAGTCTATATTGACTGAGATAGGGTCGAGGACCCACAGTAAGATATTATATATATCTATGTTGGATCGGACTACACGTCATAGTAATAAATATATATGGATCGGACTGCACGCCGCAGTAATATATATATGGATTGGACTGCACGCTAATAGATATGTGGATTGGACTGCATGCTGCGGTAACATATATATGGACCAGACTGCACGCCGCAGTATTATTGTTGCTTGGGCTGTAGGAGCCCCCTCGGAGTCTGCACACATTCCCGATGAGCGCTGTTATATATTGTTGGATCGAGCTGCACGTCGATTGTTCCCTTGCCGGAATATTGTTGAGATATATATATATATATATATATATATATTGGATCGAACTACACGCCGTAGCATTATATATATATTGGAGCGTGCTGCACGCCGCAGCGGTATGACTGAGGAATAGGTCAGTGTGGGACCGTTGTGAGATACATGCAGACTAGAAATGGGATTATTCACTGTAGAGATGACTTACCTATTAACAATCACTTGAAGCAGTGGAAAGAACAAAAGATGTGCTCCAAGTCCTTGGGCCGTTGAACGAGGTTACCCTTAGAAATGTTTAGTGATAGTACAAGTGTTCATATTGTTACAACCCATATCCACACATGTTAGTTCATGCCATAAGTTAGATAACATAAATCCAAGAAGGAATTATCCTTGAGATAATAAGAAGTTAATCCGATTAATCTTAAGTGATACAAGGGTGCATAAGGGTGATTAACAAGTATTAGAAGTTAAACGAATCAAGGATGCTGTAACTCGTACTTTTGGGTAAACCTATAGATGCTTAGTATACTTAGGAGTTCATTATTTAAGGTATTTGAATTATATAATATCCGTATCATAAGTCTTGAAGTCAAACGAGTTATGAAACAAAAGTCGACAAAAGTTGTTGCAACTTAGGTTCATAGTTTTACTTAAACTTTAGGTCAAATGTTATTACGATTTTCTCCCAATATACTTGGAATTACGGGGTGATCTAGCCACCAAATTGAAGATCTATGAGTCTAATTTCCAACGCATTAAACCGTTTATCAATATGACATTGGAATAGAGAGATATAGACATTTTCGTGAGACTGCAACAAGCTGCTAGGTGACAAGTAGGTGGGTCAGCTACTTGGTTAAATGACGGCCCAAAAGAGGCAATTTCGGGCCGGAAAAGGAGCCCATTAAAAGGCTTATCTTCTGCAATATATTCCTCATTATATTTCACAAATAATCGGACCTAAAACCCTGCAAACTTCCTCCCAAAAATTATCCGCAAACCCTAATTGATTTTCCCTCTCTTTCAAGTTCAAATTGGGGGTAAACACTAGAGTTTGAAGAACCAAGTTAAAGGCTGAGTTATTCAACAATTAAGGTGAGTTTACTGCTATATATAATACATTTATTCTGCTGTGAATTCATGGTAATTTATTATATACACATAAGAACTGACGGGACGGTGATCGGAAGCCGTGAGTTCAAGTTATTCACTTGTAGCAGACTGTTTTGTGGACTGTTTTGAATTGCTGTGGGGCTGCGTTTTTATTACTGTTTTGTGGAGTTTTGGAGGAGGCAGGGTGTGTAGAAACACCATATATATGTTGGGTTGTGCTCTGCTAGTTCTTCGTAATATTTTTGGGTCGTTCGATACGACTATAGTGGCCGTCGTATGTATGATGTGATTAGGTTTTGTGTGGACTGTTTTGGGAGGCTCAATATGTTTATTATTGATGTTGTTTAGGCTGTTTGGTGATTGTTTTGAATGGTGTGAAGTCATATATATAGGGAGGTGCTGTCCGTTTCATCACAAAATAGGTTATGAATTGTACATAATAGTTGCGACGCTTAAACGTTAACGATAATGTCATTTCTCCTATTGTAGACTAAGGAGTCGTGACGTTTCCATAGCTTGAGGTTGTGGCAGTATATACAAGGTATGTGAGGCTATCCCTTTCCTTCTTTTGCACGACTCCGATTGTACATAATGTAATGAACGAGCTTCCAAAGATACTCTATTCTTAGAAGCTAAGCAGTACTTATATTATTTCCCCTCTTATGGAACGATTGATGTTGATGTTGCTTCTCTTATACTTATGTTATCAATCTTGTTGGTACTTCTTGATTTCTATAAGGTTCATAGTGAAGAGTTAGTCCTAATAATGTGTACATAGGATACCGACCTTACGTCACTCCGAAAGGTCTACAAGGTGTTTCCATGAGTCGAGCATGAATTATATATATGTATCTATTTTACTCTACCGAGCCGCGCTATAGTCGGTCGGGTACGACACCTATTGTGCAACCACTGATCAGTTGGGTTTTACCGAGCTCCACATGGACGGGTACGATTCTACCGAGCCTTATAATGGCCGGGTACGTTTTTACTGAGCCTATTACGGCCGGGTACGATATGATGATGATGATGCCCACAGAGGCGTATGTTTTAAAAGATTATGTATTTATACATATGTATTATGCATTTCATGTCAGTAGCCCTCAGAGGTACTCAGATGTTACAGGTTGTATATTCTTTATCCCCGCTTACATTACTGTTCGTATTTATGGTTCTCTGCCTTACATACTCAGTACTTTATTCGCACTAACGTCCTTTTATTTGTGGATACTGCATGTCGTGCTGCAGGTCCTGATAGATAGGCAGGTGTAGCTCCCCCATCACAGTAGGTTGTCCAGTTCAGCAGTGATTGGCGAGATCCCTTCTCCGGACTTGCCTTGGTCTTGGTATGCATTTTTGTTATAGACATTATGGGTATGTCGGGGCCCTGTTCCGGCTATGTTGCAGCACTTATGTTCCTTTAGAGGCTCATAGACAAGTGTCGACTCATGTATATTTTGGTATGCCTTGTCGGCTGGTTTTTGTTGTATAGTATTTCATTTTAACGTGGTAATTTGTACCATATGTATATCGTTTCTTGATTGTCTGGTCATCCCATGTTATGTAGGTTCATGGAATCATATTTTATTGTTGGTTGTCCATGATCCATGTCTACCATTTATATTGGTCTCGTCAGCCCTAAAAGATAATAAAGAAGGTTAGATAAAATGTACGTTGGTGCTCGGCAAGTATGGTCGGGTGCTAGTCATGGTCCTCCAGTTTGGGTCATGACAAACTTGGTATCAGAGCAAGTCTGTCCTAGGGATTGTCTTTGAGCCATGTCTAGTAGAGTCTTGATTATGGATGTGTAGCACGCCATATTTATAATCAGGAGGCTACATGACATCTAGGGTTGTTACCTTCTTCCTGAATCTAGATCATGCATAGAGTTGAGTCATAAGTGTTCGTCTCTAATATTCACCTTGTTTTCTTTCAGCGATGCCTTCGACTAGGAAACAAACAATTAGTAGTCGTCTTGATACAGCTGCGGGAGAGGGTACCAGTCAGGTGCCCCAAGCCAGAGCAGGCCAAAGTGAGGCTCAGAGTGAGATGTCGTATCATACCTCATCTACTCCGTCTCCTCCAGAGGATATTAGGTGGCACCTAGCACCTCCAGCTCCTCCGTCTGGCACTACATACCAGGATATGTGGAGTGCTTTGCAGTTATTGACTAGCTTGGTAGTTGCTCAGGCTCAAAGGCAGAATACAGGTGCTGCTGATAAACCAGTTAGTACGAGAGTTCGTGATTTTATTAATTTAGACCCTCCAGTGTTTACCGGATCAGACCCCAAGTAGGATCCGCAGACTTTTATTGACCAGGTTCATCGTACACTACGGGTTATGCATGTTAGTGATACAGAGGTAGTAGAGTTGGCTTCTTATCGGCTACGGGATTTAGTGGTTCTTTGGTATGATAGTTGGGAGAGAACCAGAGGTCCGAACGCTCTTCCAGCTGTGTGGAATGATTTTTCTAAGGCCTTTCTTCGTCACTATTTGCCAGTTGAGCGACGAGCTAGAGCTGATAAGTTCTTGAACCTTACACACGGTAATATAAGTGTGCGAGAGTATAGTATGCAGTTTGATTCTTTAGCAAGGTATGCTCCCCATATGGTGGCCGAGGTGAGTGATAGGGTGCATTTGTTCGTGAACGTGTTGGGACCCCATCTGATAAATGAGTGTATGACAGCCTCCTTGGTAGAAGGCATGGATATTTCCCGTATTCAAGCTTATGCCCAGACCCTAGAGGATCGTAAGCACCAGCAGAGGGAAGATAGGGAGCAGGATAGGGGCTAGCATAAGAGGGCGAGATTTGCAAGGTATTCTGATGACTTAAGAGGCATCGCCAGGCCTCAGTCTTCAAGGAGTTCGGTGCCATCTGTAGCTAGTGCTCCTCCACAGTTTCAGAGGCCTCGATATGAACGATCATATTCTGGTCCAGGTCAGAGTTCGCAGGCATCTAGATCGCAACATCACATGGATACTAGTCAGACGAAACCCCTAACACCACATTGTGATCAGTGTGGCAAGGCCTACTTTGGACTATGCCGTCGAGGTTCTGATGCGTGTTATTCTTGCGGACAGCGTGGCCATATGATGTGGGATTGTCCTAACAGGGGAGGTGATGGTATGGCTCAGCTGACTAGATCTATGTCTGGTTCTTCCTCATCAGTTCGACCTCCTGCACAGGGTTTTCAGCAGTCGACAGGTCGTGGTAGAGGTAGAGGTGCAGGGCCGAGTTCGAGTGGTGCTCAAAATCGAACCTATGCTCTAGTAGGTCGACAGGATCTTGAGTCATGTCCAGATGTTATTACAGGTATATTGTCCGTGTTTTCTTATGATGTATATGCGTTGATTGATCCGGGATCTACATTATCATATGTTACACCCTTTGTGGCTAATAAGTTTGGCATTGAACCCGAATTGATAAGTAAACCCCTTGCGGTATCTACTCCAATAGGAGATTC
Source organism: Nicotiana noctiflora (assembly GCA_032618575.1). Lineage (NCBI taxonomy): Eukaryota > Viridiplantae > Streptophyta > Magnoliopsida > Solanales > Solanaceae > Nicotiana > Nicotiana noctiflora. Next base: position 10,379 of record JASVEL010009557.1, on the reverse strand, counting down.
TGTGATTGCTAGAAGGGTATATAGAGGTTGCACTGTGATGATTTGTAGTCGTCAAACCTCGGAAAATTTATTTGATTTAGAAATTGTTGATTTTGATGTGATACTGGGAATGGACTGGTTGGCCTCATGCTATGCAAATGTTGACTGTCGCATATAGATGGTTAGGTTTCAATTTCCTGGTGAACCCGTCATTGAATGGAAGGGGAACATTGCTACATCGAAAGGTAGGTTTATTTCCTATCTTAAGGCAAGGAAAATGATCTCAAAAGGTTACATCTATCATCTTGTTCGTGTTAGGGATGTAGAGGCGAAGCTGCCTACTCTACAATCTATCCCCGTGGTCAATGAATTTCCGGATGTTTTCCCAAATGAACTCCCAGGCCTTCCTCCAGAAAGGGAGATTGAGTTTAGCATTGATGTGTTGCCTGACACTCAACCGATCTCTATCCCTCCATATAGAATGGCCCCGGCAAAGATGCGAGAGTTGAAGGCGCATTTAAAGGACTTGCTGGATAAGGGCTTCATTAGGCCTATCACTTCACCTTGGGGTGTGCCAGTCCTATTCGTGCGGAAGAAAGATGGGTCATTACAGATGTGTATCGACTATCGACAGTAGTTGAATAAGTTTACTATAAAGAACAAGTATCCACTTCCAAGAATTGATGACCTGTTTGACCAACTCCAGGGTGCCAAGTATTTCTCCAAGATTGACTTACGTTCAGGATATCATCAGGTGAGGGTTAAGGAGAAGGATATTCCAAATACGGCCTTTCGGATAAGATATGGGCACTTTGAGTTCTTGGTGATGCCGTTCGGGCTAACAAATGCCCCAGCAGCTTTTATGGATCTCATGAATACTGTATTCAGGACCTATCTTGATGTGTTCGTGAATGTATTCATTGATGACATTCTGGTGTATTCTCGTTCGGAGGAGGAACATGCGGGCCACTTGCGGATAGTATTACCGATGCTTCAGGATCGTAAGTTATATGCTAAGCTCACCAAATATGAATTCCGGCTGACCTCAGTAGCATTCCTTGGCCATGTGATATCTGACGAGGGTATTAGTGTCGACACTCAAAAGATTGATGCAGTAAAGAATTGGCCGAGACCTACAACACCATCAGAAGTTCGTAGCTTCCTGGGGCTAGCAGGATATTATAGGCGGTTTGTAGAAGGGTTTTCCTCTATATCAGCATCATTGACTAAGTTAACACAGAAAGATACCAAGTTCTAGTGGTCTAACACATGTCAACATAGTTTTCAGGAGCTGAAGGATCGATTGATATCCGCACCGGTTCTCACTCTCCCTGAAGGAATATAAGGATATGTGGTATATTGTGATGCCTTAGGTATAGGCTTGGGGTGCGTGTTGATGCAGCATGGGAAGGTGATTTCATATGCATCAAGACAATTGAAGAAGCATGAAAAGAATTATCCAACCCATGATTTGGAATTGGCTGCAGTAATATATGCTTTGAAGATATGGCGGCACTAATTATACGGCGTCCATATTGACATCTACACAGATCACAAGAGTCTGCAATACATTTTCAAGCAGAAAGAGTTGAATTTGAGGCAGCGTAGGTTGCTTGAATTACTGAAAGACTACGACGTCGAGATATTGTATCATCCCGGTAAAGCCAATGTTGTGGCAGATGCTCTCAGCCGTAAGTCAATGGGAAGCTTAGTACATATTGATGCAGGTAGATGGGGGTTGACTAAACAGCTTCATCAGCTAGCCAATATGAGAATCAGATTGTTAGACTCTGATGACGGAAGTGTTACTATACAGAATACATCAGAATCTTCTTTGGTAGCCGAGGTAAAAGCACGGCAATATGAAGATCCTATCTTACTACGATTGAGAGAGAACATTCAGCAGTGTAAAATTACGGCTTTTGAGATCGGAGGAGATGGGGCACTGAGATACCAGGGCCGATTATGTGTGCCGAATGTAGTAGGGTTGTGAGAAAAGATTATGAATGAAATTCATCAATCCCGATATTCCATCCATCCTTGCTCAACAAATATGTATCATGATGTCAAGGAGCAATATTGGTGGGATAACATGAAAAGGTCTACTGCAAAATTTGTAGCCCAGTGTCCCAATTGTCAACAAGTAAAGATAGAACATCAGAAACCCGGTGGATTGCTTCAGAATATAGAGATTCCGACATGGAAATGGGAGGTGATTAATATGGACTTTGTTATTAGATTACCTCGATCTTATCATAAGTTTGACTCTCTCTGGGTGATAGTTGATCGACTTACAAAATGTGCTCTTTTTCTGCCAGTTAAGACAACTTACTCGACTGAAGATTATGCGAAGTTGTATATCAAGGAGATTGTTAGGCTTCATAGTGTGCCAGTATCTATTATATCAGATCGAGGAGCTCAATTTACTGCTAACTTTTGGAGGTCTTTTCAGAAAGGTTTAGGCACACAGGTGAATCTCAGCACTGCATTTCATCCGCAGACTGACGGACAGGCTGAACGTACCATTCGGACATTGGAAGATATGCTACGAGCATGTGTTCTAGATTTTAAGGGAAATTGGGATGACCATCTTCCACTCATAGAATTTGCCTACAATAATAGCTACCATTCCAGTATTAAAATGGCCCCATATGAGGCACTATATGGGAGGAGATGTAGACCAGTTGGATGGTTCGAAGTCGGTGAAACAGAATTATATGGGCCAGATTTTATTCACCAAGCCATTGAGAAGGTGAAAGTGATACAGGAACGATTGAGGACGACACAAAGCAAGCAAAAGTCTTATTCCGATGTCCGACGTCGTGATCTAGAGTTTGAGGTTGGTGATTGGGTATTCCTGAGGATCTCACCAATGAAGGGTGTTATGCATTTTGGGAAGAAAGGTAAGCTGAGTCCAAGGTATATCGGTCCGTATAAAATTCTTCAACGAATTGTCAAGTTGCTTATGAGTTAGAATTGCCATCCGAATTAGAATTTGTCCACCCGGTATTCAATGTATCTATGTTGAGGAAATGTATTGGAGACCCTTCTCGAGTTGTCCCTATCAAAGATGTTCAAGTTATAGAGGATCTATCATATGAAGAAGTGCCAGTGGCTATATTAGGTCGACAAGTCCGCAAGCTGAGAACAAAAGATGTAGCTTCCGTCAAAGTATTGTGGAGGAACAAGAATATGAAAGAAATGACATGGGAAGCGGAAGAAAAGATGAAGTCTAAATACCCTTACCTATTCCAGAATGATGATAACAAGGATGTTGGTGGAACTCAAGATACATTGTGAAGGTGAAATGGCTTTATGAGGTAAGCAATAACTTGAGAACTCTCTTCCTTAATACAAAGTGGTGATATGTAAATAATGTCCATGTCCATAATGCTTTGTGTAACCTTTTGAGGCCATACTTTGAGCTTCACTGCTTGCAAATTTTGCTAGTGACCATTTTATAGGGGAAAATTGACCAAATATTTCCATTGGAATCCACGGTGATTTGGACTCCCCATAAACCCTTACATTCGAGGACGAATGTTCCTAAAGGGGGGGGGGGGAGGGTGTTACAACCCATATCCACACACGTTAGTTCATGACATAAGTTATATAACACAAATCCAAGAAGGAATTATCCTTGAGATGATAAGAAGTTAATTCGATTAATCTTAAGTGATACAAGGGTGCATAAGGGTGATTAACAAGTATTAGAAGTTAAACGAATCAAGGATGCTGTAACTCGTACTTTTGGGTAAACCTATAGATGCTTAGTATACTTAGGAGGTCATGATTTAAGGTACTTGAATCATATAATATCCGTATCATAAGTCTTGAACTCAAACGAGTTATGAAACAAAAGTCGACAAAAGTTGTTGCAACTTAGGTTCATAGTTTTACTTAAACTTTTGGTCTAATGTTATTATGATTTTCTCCCAATATACTTGGAATTACGGGGTGCTCTACCCGCCAATTTGAAGATCTATGAGTCTAGTTTCCAACGCATTAAACTATTTATCAATACGACAGTGGAATCGAGAGATATAGACATTTTTGTGAGACTGCACAAGCTGCTAGGTGACAAGTAGGTGGGTCAGCTACTTGGTTAAATGACGGCCCAAAAGAGGCAATTTCGGGTCAGAAAAGGAGCCCATTAAAAGTCTTTACTTCTGAAATATATCCCTCATTATATTTTACGAATAATCAGACCTAAAACCCTGCAAACATCCTCCCAAAAATTATCCACAAACCCTAATTGATTTTCCCTCTCTTTCAAGTTCAAATTGGGGGTAAACACTAGAGTTTGAAGAACCAAGTTAAAGGCTGAGTTATTCAACAATTAAGGTGAGTTTACTGTTATATTTCATACATTTTTTCTGCTGTGAATTCATGGTCATTCATTATATACACGTATGAACTCACGGGACGGTGATCGGAAGTCGTGAGTTCAAGTTATTCACTTGTAGCGGACTGTTTTGTGTTGTTGTTGGGCTGCATTTTTTATTACATGTTTTGTGGAGCTTTGGAGGAGGCAGGGTGTGGAGAAACACCATATATATTTTGGGTTGTGGTCTGCTAGTTCTTCGTAATATTTTTGGGTCGTCCGATACGACTATAGTGGCCGTCGTATGTATGATGTGATTAGGTTTTGTGTGGACTATTTTCGGAGGCTCAATATGTTTATTATTGATGTTGTTTAGGCTGTTTGGTGATTCTTTGAAATGGTGTGAAGTCATATATATAGGGGAGGTGCTGTCCGTTTCATCACAAAATAGGTTGTGGTTGGTACATAATAGTTGCGACGTTTAAACGTTAACGATAGTGTCATTTCTCCTATTGTAGACTAAGGAGTCGTGACGTTTGCATAGCTTGAGGTTGTGGCAGTATATACAAGGTATGTGAGGCTATCCCTTTCCTTCTTTTGCACGACTCCGATTGTACATAATGTAATGAACGAGCTTCCAAAGATACTCTATTCTTAGAAGCTAAGTTGTACTTACATTATTTCCCCTCTTATGGAATGATTGATGTTGATGTTGCTTCTCTTATTCTTATGTTATTAATCTTGTTGGTACTTCCTGATTCCTATAAGGTTCATAGTGAAGAGTTAGTCCTAATAAGGTGTACATAGGATACCGACCTTACGTCACTCCGAAAGGTCTACAAGGTGTTTCCATGAGTCGAGCATGCATTATATATATGTATCTATTTTACTCTACCGAGCCACGCTATAGTCGGCCGGGTACGGCACCTATTGTGCAACCACTGATTAGTTGGGTTTTACCGAGCTCCACGTGGTCGGGTACGATTCTACCGAGCCTTATAATGGCCGGGTACGTTTTTAACGAGCCTATTACGGCCGGGTACGATATGATGATGATGCCCACAGAGGCGTATGTTTTAAAAGATTATGTATTTATACATATGTATTATGCATTTCATGTCAATAGCCCTCAGAGGTACTCAGATGTTACAGGTTCTATTTTCTCTATCCCTGCTTACATTACTATTCATATTTATGGTTCTCTGCCTTACATACTCAGTACTTTATTTGTACTGACGTCCTTTTATTTGTGGACGCTGCATGTCGTGCTGCAGGTCCTGATAGACAGGCAGGTGCAGCTCTCCCATCACAGTAGGTTGTCCAGTTCAGCGGTGATTGGCGAGATCCCTTCTCCGGACTTGCCTTGGTTTTGGTATGCATTTTTGTTATAGACATTATGGGTATGTCGGGGCCCTGTTCCGGCTATGTTGCAGCACTTATGTTCCTTTAGAGGCTCATAGACAAGTGTCGACTCATGTATAGTTTGGTATGCCTTGTCGTCTGGTTTTTATTGTATAGTCTTTCATTTTAGCGTGGTAATTTGTACCATATGTATATAGTTTCTTTATTGTCTGGTCATCCCATGTTATGTAGGTTCATGCAATTATATTTTATTGTTGGTTATCCATGATCCATGTCTACCATTTATATTGGTCTCGTCAGCCCGAAAAGATAATAAAGAAGGTTATATAAAATGTACGTTGGCGCTCAGAAAGTATGGTCGGGTGCTAGTCATGGTCCTCCAGTTTGGGTCGTGACACATATTTTCAGTTGTTATTTATTTTTTTACTCACTGAGTTGAAATATACTCACCCCACTCCCCTGCACTTTTGTGCAGATACGCAGGTTCGGGAGGGCAGTTGAGCTATCGCAACTGCTTTATTACTACTATCCCGAGGAGACTTCGAGGTAGCTGCCGATGTCCGCAGGACCTGATCTCTTCCTCCTTATCATTTTGATTGTTTTCATTCTGCCTAGACTTGATTATGTAGGATATTTTCCATATGTAGTGGCTCAGACTTGTGACACCTAGATCATTGGGGCTGTATTTGTGTATTTCATTTCCACACTTGTTGTTTTGTTATGAAAACAAGCTAATAATGCTAATTGATCAGCATTAATTAATAACTGGCTGGTAATTTGGATAACATGGTCGGGCTTGCGTAACAATGTGTTGGGCGCCATCACGACTGGGGTTTGGGTCGTGACAACCTCTGTATTGCGAATATCTTCAGCATTGACGTAGATTTCCAACATTTTTATCACAAGAAGTTCCTGGTGTTCTTTTGGAGTCCTCAAAAAATCTGTTAGAGTTACATTATCTTCGATGTTAAACTCAGCATAGCAAGCAACCCCTTGCAGAGTAACATAATATAGATATCTTCTCATTACTTTAATATTAACCAAATATTTCTTCACACTTATCTTTTACATAACAACGATATTAATCTACATACTCCACTGTAAATGGAAATTTAACATGTTATTGTGGAGGACAACTATAGCGTATTCAGTTATTCTCCACCACAATCTTACCCCCCTCCCCATTAAAATGAAACCATAATTTTTGCTCTTCGAACATAATGACAAAATGCAAAATAAGTTAAGCTAACAAATATTTTTGAAGACCTAAAAAATCCTCAATAGATTTTTACCATATTTTGAAACTCCTTAAATAAGCAAAACCGGTTCAGAAGTACAATAATCGAGGGTATAGCACATCTATAATATGCATTATATATGTAGCGCATTATGCATGCGCTATACCCCCAATTATTGGTTTGTCAGTAAAGTTTAGATTAATTATTGGTGGGATGACGAAGTTTATATATAGTGCATGTAAACCCATGCGCTAGCTATCCCTTAACGTGAAAATGTGCCTATATACGGTAGAAATCAGGGCTACCCGATTTTATCCTTTAATCGTGATGAGAATTTCACGTCAAGGAGATAGGATGTTGAGTCCAGAATCGAAGCCTCATTTCAGACCAAGGGTGATGTCAATCGCGGCCAGAAAGAGACAGACTCCAAGTGACATTAGTATAGCTTGATAACGAAAAAGGAGAGACATCCGTGATTGGTCGAGGATCGTGGAATGAATCTTAAAAGGGGTTAATCCACGATGGTTAATCAAATGTTAATATGGTTTTCTACTATAATTAGAAGTGTACCTTATTTAGGACTACTTTATCATATAAAGAGGGATCCCATTCTTTTGTAATCATCATTGTTCACTAAGAAGAATATATACACTCATTACTTTCCTGCTATTACCCTTACTACTCATCAGAGATTCTTTATCATTTACCGTTCTTACTATTCCACCTCGAGACTATCCCGAGACAAGGTCGAGACTAGGTTATCTGGTATAACCCATATCCACACATGTTAGTTCATGCCATAAGTTAGATAACACAAATCCAAGAAGGAATTATCCTTGAGATGATAAGAAGTTAATCCGATTAATCTTAAGTGATACAAGTGTGCATAAGGGTGATTAACAAGTATTAGAAGTTAAACGAATCAAGGATGCTGTAACTCGTACTTTTGGGTAAACCTATAGATGCTTAGTATACATAAGAGGTCATGATTTAAGGTATTTGAATCATATAATATCCGTATCATAATTCTTGAAGTCAAACGAGTTATGAAACAAAAGTCGACAAAAGTTGTTGCAACTTAGGTTCATAGTTTTACCTAAACTTTAGGTCAAATGTTATTAAGTCTTTCTCCCAATATACTTGGAATTACGGGGTGATATACCCACCAAATTGAATATCTATGAGTCTAGTTTCCAACACATTAAACGGTTTATCAATACGACATTGGAATAGAGAGATATAGACATTTTCATGAGACTGCACAAGCTGCTAGGTGCAAGTAGGTGGGTAAGCTACTTGGTTAAATGTCGGCCCAAAAGAGGAAATTTCGGATCAGAAAAGGAGCCCATTAAAAGGCTTATCTTCTTCAATATACCCCTCTTTATATTTCACAAATAACCAGACCTAAAACCCTGCAAACTTCCTCCCAAAAATTATCCACAAACCCTAATAGATTTTCCCTCTCTTTCAAGTTCAAATTGGGGGTAAACACTAGAGTTTGAAGAACCAAGTTAAAGGCTGAGTTATCCAACAATTAAGGTGAGTTTACTGCTATATTTCATACATTTATTCTGCTGTGAATTCATGGTAATTCGTTATATACATGTATGAACTCACGGGACGGTGATCGGAAGCCGTGAGTTCAAGTTATTCACTTGTAGCGGACTGTTTTGTGGACTGTTTTGTGTTGCTGTTGGGCTGTGTTTTATATTACTGTTTTGTGGAGTTTTGGAGGAGGCAGGGTGTGGAGAAACACCATATATATGTTGGGTTGTGGTCTGCTAGTTCTTCGTAATATTTTTGGGTCATTTGGTACGACTATAGTGGCCGTCATATGTATGATGTGATTAGGTTGTGTGTGGACTGTTTTGGGAGGCTCAATATGTTTATTATTGATGTTGTTTAGGTTGTTTGGTGATTGTTTTGAATGGTGTGAAGTCATATATATAGGGGAGGTGCTGTCCGTTTCATCACAAAATAGGTTGTGATTGGTACATAATAGTTGCGACGCTTAAACGTTAACGATAGTTTCATTTCTCCTATTGTAGACTAAGGAGTTGTGACGTTTGCATAGCTTGAGGTTGTGGCAGTATATACAAGGTATGTGTGGCTGTCCCTTTCCTTCTTTTGCACGACTCCGATTAACACAATGTAATGAACGAGCTTCCAAAGATACTCTATTCTTAGAAGCTAAGCAGTACTTACATTGTTTCCCCTCTTATGGAACGATTGATGTTGATGTTGCTTCTCTTATTCTTATGTTATCAATCTTGTTGGTACTTCCTGATTCCTATAAGGTTCATAGTGAAGAGTTAGTCCAAATAAGTTGTACATAGGATACCGACCTTACGTCACTCCGGAAGGTCTACAAGGTGTTTCCATGAGTCGAGCATGCATTATATATATGTATCTATTTTACTCTACCGAGCCGTGCTATAGTCGGCCGGGTACGGCACCTATTGTGCAACCACTGATCAGTTGGGTTTTACCGAGCTCCACATGGTCGGGTACGATTCTACCGAGCCTTATAATGGCCGGGTATGTTTTTACCGAGCCTATTATGGCCGGGTACGATATGATGATGATGATGCCCACAGAGGCGTATGTTTTAAAGATTATGTATTTATACATATGTATCATGCATTTCATGTCAGTAGCCCTCAGAGGTACTCAGATGTTATAGGTTGTATATTCTCTATCCCTGCTTACATTACTGTTCGTATTTATGGTTCTCTGCCTTACATACTCAGTACTTTATTTGTACTGACTTCCTTTTATTTGTGAACGATGCATGTCGTGCTGCAGGTCCTGATAGACAGGCAGGTGTAGCTCCCCCATCACATTAGGTTGTCCAGTTCAGCGGTGATTGGCGAGATCCCTTCTCCGGACTTGCCTTGGTCTTGGTATGCATTTTTGTTATAGACATTATGGGTATGTCGGGGCCCTGTTCCCGCTATGTTGCAGCACTTATGTTCCTTTAGAGGCTCATAGATAAGTGTCGACTCATGTATAGTTTGGTATGCCTTGTCGGCTGGTTTTTGTTGATTAGTCTTTCATTTTAGCGTGGTAGCTTGTACCATATGTATATAGTTTCTTGATTGTCTCGGTCATCCCATGTTATGTAGGTTCATGCAATCATATTTTATTGTTGGTTGCCCATGATCCATGTCTACCATTTATATTAGTCTCATTAGCCCTAAAAGATAATAAAGAAGGTTAGATAAAATGTACGTTGGTGCTCGGCAAGTATGGTCGGGTGCTAGTCATGGTCCTCTAGTTTGGGTTGTGACAAACTTGGTATCAGAGCAAGTTTGTCCTAGGGATTGTCTATGAGCCATGTCTAGTAGAGTCTTGATTATGGATGTGTAGCGAGCCACATTTATAATCAGGAGGCTACATGACATCTAGGGTTGTTACCTTCTTCCTGAATCTAGATCGTGCATAGAGTTGAGTCATAAGTGTTTGTCTCTAATATT
>JASVEL010009556.1:0-250246 GCA_032618575.1 Nicotiana noctiflora | reverse complement strand
CCGTTTGAGTTTACATATATATATATATATATATATATATAGATCATTTAGGAAAGAAAAGAACTTTCAGAAATGTTATAACAACTTTGGGCGATTATGCCAATCATCTCCACCATATAATCATAAAGATAAAAGTTAAGAATCTTTCGATCTAATTTTCGTGGGCTAGATTGTATCATAAATTTCGATCCAATTTTGTGAAATATAGCTTCATCTACGACGTTGTTAAACGCATACGTGGTAATAGAGTTATATATAGATCAGATCTGCAAACTACATGAATGGCAATCCAAAATTTTGATGTTATAAATTCTAACTAGACTAAAACAGTATGTTTTGGAAATGTAAATTTGACAATACATATTGTTGGATTCATTATTTAATAAATAATAACAAAAGAGGTATGAATAGAAAATGGTGGGAAAATAAATGGAGGGATAACCCGTGACCGGGTCCGGTCTAGCCCGTTTTTCATTCCCGGATTAATTTAAATTCGTTTTCAATTTCCCGTAAAAATTTCCAACAACCATGGCTGTTCTGAGAGGGTCACACATGTTCCAACAGCCATGCCTATTCTGAAAGGTTGCAAACCTCTTTAGAGGGTCACACTGTTCCAACAGTCATGACTATTCTAAAATGTTGCAAGCCTCTTTAGAAACATCACCTAGTTGGCTATAAATAGACTTTTCTGAAAGGTTACAAACCTCTTCAGAAACATCACCAAGTTGGCTATAAATAGACCTTCAATCCCAGAATATTTACTTATAAATTTTTTTTAATATATTCTTCTTTTGTATTAAAATTTGAGTGTGTTTAGCTGCAATCGAGTGGTTCGCTGATCATTGGCGTTTTTGGTGCCATTAATCCGGTGAGCTAAATCGTTCTATCTTGGGAGGATATATTCTACAACCTCGGGTACTTGAGGGAAATAATTGAAGAGACTGCTCAAACGACGATAGCCTCGTCAAGCTATACAGTTGTTCCTCCAGCTGAGAAACCGAGAAATTTTCTGGAACTAACTTCAAAGAATAACAGCAAAGGGTGTTCTTCTGGCTTACCATACTTGGTATGCAGGAATTCACTGGTTAAGATCCTCCAGTGCCTGCTGCGGACATGCCATATAAAGAAAAGTTCATGATTGTTGATGCATGGAAGCATGCAGATTTACTTTGCAAAGGCTATATCTTAAGTTCTTTAGAAGATGACTTATATAATGTGTACAATGCAATTAATACTTCGAAAGAATTATGAGACGCTGAGAAGAAGTACAAGACTGAAGATGCATGTTTAAAGAAGTTCGTGGTTCCCAAGTTTCTAGACTATAAAATAATAGACATCAAAACTATGGGAAACCAAGTTTAGGAGCTTCAACTAATTTTCACGACCTTATTGCTGAAGGTATGGTCGTGAATGAAGCAATTCAAGTCGCTGCTATTATTAAAAAATTGCCTCCTTCACAGAGAGATTTCAAGAACTATCTAAAGCACAAATGCAAAGAAATAAAGTTGGAAGATCTTGTGATACGTCTAAAGAGCGACGAAGACAACAAAACAGCCAAGAAAAAGTCTCGTGGAAATTCAATGATCATAGGAGCTAATATCATTGAAGAGACTGCTTAAAAAAGTAAGAAGAGTAAGAGGACTTCTGGACTAACTAAAGAGCATAACAAAAAGAAATTCAAAGGAAGCTGCTACAATTGTGAAAAAAGGTAGTCACAAAAGCCAAGATTGTCGTCTCCTGAAAAAGGATAAGAAGAAGGGACAAGCCAACATAATGAAGAAGAATAATAAGATTGATGATCTTTGCGCAATGCTTTCAGAATGTAATTTAGTTGGAAATCCGAAGGAGTGGTGGATTGACTCTAGGAGCCACTCGATATGTTTGCGCTATCAAAGAAGCATTTGCATTGCGACTTACTCTGCTGCTGGTCCGGAAGAAGAAATTCATGGAAAATAATACAGCAGCCAAGATTGAAGGTCATGGGAAGATATTCCTGAAGATGACTTCCGGCAAGGTCTTAACTCTCAACAACGTTCTTCGTGTTTTTACTATTAGGAAGAATTTAATTTCTACTTCTTTACTTGTAAAATATGGATTCAAATATGTATTTGTTTCTAAGCAAGAACGAAATATGTTGGAAAATGATACCTCACGGAGGGCCTTTTCAAACTCAATGTAATAGTTGTTGACAATATAAATAAAACTTCAGCTTCTTCTTATTTATTGAAGTCAAATGATTTATGGAATATTCGTTTAGGACGTGTAAATTTCGGGAATTAATTAATCTAGAAGTGTTGCCTAAATTCGAGTGTAATAAATTGAAATATCAAATATGTGTTGAATCTAAGTTTATAAAATATCCTTATAAGTCTGTTGAAAAAAATTCAAATCCTATAGACTTAATTCATAATGACATTTGCGATATGAAGTCGACACCATCTCTAGGCGGGAAAAAATATTTTATGACTTTTATTGACGATTGCACTACATATTGTTATGTTTATTTTCTTAATAGTAAGGATGAAGCAATTGGAACATTTAAGCAATACAAGAATGAAGTAGAAAATTAATTGAATAAAAAGATCAAAATGATTAGAAGTGATCGGGGTAGAGAATATGAATCTCCATTCGCAAAAATATGTTCAAAATATGGAATTATCCATAAACCTACTTCACCTTACACACCTCAATCCAACGGAATTGCGGAAAGGAAAAATCGAACATTTAAAGAATGATGAATTCTTTATTAATAAGTTCCGGATTACCATAGAATTTATGGGGGGAAAGCTATCCTTACAACTAACCGAATACTCAATAGAGTACCCACAGCAAAATGTAATCTATTCCATATGAAAAATGGAAAGGAAGAAAACCCAACTTGAAATATTTCAAAGTATGGGGGTGTCTAGCAAAGGTACAGGTTCCTTTACCTAAAAAGGTTAAAATTGGACCAAAAATAGTAGATTGTGTTTTCATTGGACATGCAAAAAATAGTAAAGCATGTCGATTTTTGGTTCATAAATTTGATAATCACGAGATTCATGTTAAGACGGTAACGAAATCAGATAATGCTTAATTCTTTGAAAGCATCTCTTCGTACAAAACTGAAAGCTAGTCGTTAAGTGAAAAACCTAAAACGACCTCGAGAAGAACCAAAGAAATGTACTCCAAGTATAGAAGATACAAGGTGGAGCAAACATCAAAGAACATTTATGTCCTTTAGACCAGATTTTGTGACATTTTTGCTTGAAAATGAGCCTCAAACTTTCAAAGCAGCTATGTCATCTTCTAATTCAGTATTTTGGAAAGAGGCAGTCAATAGTGAGATTCAATCAATTTTGGATAATCATACATGGGAACTGGTTGATCTTCCTTCAGGAAATAAGCCTTTAGGTTCAAAATGGATTTTTAAACTGAAAATTATAGCTGATGGCACTATTGACAAATATCAGGCAAGACTAGTTGTCAAAGGTTATAGATAAAAGAAAGGCCTTAATTACTTTGACACTTACTCGCAAGTAGCAAGGATAACATCTATAAGGGTGTTAGTGACACTAGCCGCCGTGTATGGTCTTGAAATCCATCAAATGGATGTTAAAACAACTTTCCTAAATGGAGAATTGAAGAAAGAAATTTACATGAAACAACCTGAGGGTTTTGTGGTTCCTGGTAAAGAAAATAAAGTGTGCAAACTTGTTAAGTCGCTTTATGGACATAAACAAGCACCCTAATAATGCCATGCAAAACATTACCAAACAATGTTAGCAAATGGATTTAAAATCAATGAGAGTGATAAATGTGTTTTCATTAAAAATACTCTAGGTCATGAAGTTATTGTTTGTTTATATGTTGATGACATGTTGATAATAAGCAAAAGTATGCCATATATAAATGCTACAAAGCGTATGTTGGCTAGCAAATTCGACATGAAAGAATAAGGAGTTGCTGATGTTATCTTAGGAATCAGAATTCGCAAGACTTCACAAGGTCTAGCATTATCACAGTCTCACTACATTGAAAAGGTACTTGACAAGTTCAAGTATTTGGATTTCAAAATTGCCAAGACTCCAATTGACGTGAGTTATGCACTTCAAAAGAATGAAGGTGAAAGTGACTCACAACCGGACTATGCAAGAGTATTGGGAAGTTTGATGTATATCATAAATTGTACGCAAACAAATATAGAATGTGCAATTAGCAAACTGAGTCGGTTTACAAGTAATCTCAATCAAATACATTGGATGACAATGAAACGAGTTTTGGGATATCTAAAACATACCCAAAATTATGCTTTGCATTATAACAAATATCCTTCCGCGATCAAGGGATATAGTGATGTAAATTGGATCACCGGATCATCTGAAGTTAAATCCACGAGTGGATATGTTTTCATAATTGGGGGTGGAGCAATATCTTGAAAATTATCCAAACAAACATGCATCGCCTTTCTACATAGGAGTCTAAATTTATAGCTTTAGATAAGGCCGGCGAGGAAGATGAATGGCTCCAGAATTTCTTGGAAGATATTCTATTTTGGCCAAAACCTTTAGCACATATATGTATACATTGTGATAATCAAGCGGCAATAGGTAGGGTAGGGAGTGTTATGTATAACGAAAAATCTCGTCATAATCGACAGAGACACAATACCGTTAGACAACTACTCTCTAGTGGTGTTATCACAATTAACTACGTAAAGTCAAGAGATAACGTGGTGGATCCACTTACAAAAGTCATATCTAGAGAGGCATTTGAAAGACCATCAATGGGAATGGGGTTAAAGGCCTAGGACAAGTCATCATGGCGGTAACTCTACCTAGCAGACTGGAGATCCCAAGAGCTAGGCTGAAAGAGATCAAACAAAGTTATGAATGATGATTCAACATTGTCAACTAACTCAACCCATTCTCGTGATTAAGACAATGTTCAAAATGAGGTAAAGCATTAAGGCTTTTTTGATGAGTCAATAAAGCTTAAAGCTTTTTACTGATTTGCTAAGTCTGGCAAGATATGACCAGATAGTGTGTCTTTAGAATTACACATTTAGGAATCACCTATGTGAGGTGAGTGTAATCCACTTCAATGAGAATGAAAGTAAAGGCACATTCTCTAAGCATTTATGAAACCAGGCGGTGTTCATGGCTGAAACGAACACAAACGTGAGAACCATAGATGGTTAAGGATTGATTCTGTGACTTATGTTGTCTAGGTATACAATAATGCTCGACGGTTCGAAGATATCAAATCTATCGATTGACCGAGTATATCCGATATAAGTTCACTACGGAAAGTTCAAAGGGAAACCTACTTATCCAAATGCAATCAATTCTTGTTTGTAAAACACACACACGTTTGTGCATTCCTTTAAGTTTATAGTCATTTCCCATTCATGTGGAGGATTGTTGGGTTTGTTATTTAATAAATAATAACAAAAGAGGTGTGAATGTAAAATGGTTGAAAAAGAAATGGAGGGATGACTTGCGACCCGGTCCGGTGTAGTACGTGTTTCTTTTCCGGATTAAATTTAATTCATTTTAAATTTCCCGCAAATATTTCCAACAAACATGGCTATTCTGAAATAATGTCACACTTGTTCTAATAGCCATGACTATTCTGAAAGGTTGCAAACCTCTTCAGAGGGACACACTTGTTCCAACAGCCATGATTGTTCTAAAAGGTTGCAAACCCCTTCAGAGTGTCACACGTGTTTCAATAGTCATGACTATTCTGAAAGGTTGCAAACCTCTTTAGAAACATCTCCAAGTTAGCTATAAATAGACATTCAAATCCCAGAAATTTACTTACGAAATTCGATGATTCTCTTCTTCTTCTACACTAAAATTCAAGTGTGTTTTGCTGCAATCGAGTGGTTCGTTGATCATCGGCGGCGTTTTTTCTACCAACACTCAAGTGAGTTAAATCCTTCTATCTTGGGAGGATATATTCTATAAACCCTGGTACTTGAGGAAAATAATTTCCTTTAGGATACACTGTGTATTCAGTGGGCTCGATTTGTTCCTTAAATTTCAAAAATTATTTTGAAGTTCGAATATTTTTTTCAAAATTGTTTCTACTAACTTTCTGTTTTATTTTTCAGAAAGGTTACTGTTTTATTTACTTACAGCAATACAATACAGATATATAACATAATCAAAATTACAATCTTGCACAGCAAAAACAAACTTTATATGTAAAATAAGGCACATATATTTTGTGTGGCTATAAATCATTGCATAAAGGTAAATTGTTTCCAAATAAAAAAAGTGGTCATTCTTTTTGGCACGGACCAAAAAGGAAATAGGTTCATATAAATTGAAACGGAGGGAATACTATACTAAACTTGTTCCAATTAGACACTTTTTGCTGAGTTGTCACGTAAAGTGAGCTTCACCAAAAATAGGCGCGTGAAGAGCCTAAAAATGCAGATTTTATCTTCATTTTTTTCATTTTCTTTTTTATTGTTCTTCTTTTTTTTTATCTCACCATCACTTCCACCATTGTCTCTCCCACTTTCACCATTATTGTGCATCCACCATTAATTTAGCTCGAAAGTTTGAACCAACAACCATCTCACTTGATTGAAACCGAAGTAGGACTGTATTATTCATTTGAAGTCAAACCACCATTAATGGGGACTTTAAGAAAGCTTGAAAGTTTAAAATGAGTTACTTGATTTGATGAAAAATTGAGAAATTAATATTGGGGCTTCAAGTCTTGGTAGGGAATCTTTAGTTGAAGTTATAACAAATTTGGAGAAGTTTCTTTTGAAATTTCGGATTAAAATCGTGGTTGGAACAATAATAGACATCAAGATAGTGAAGAACACCAAGAACACTAATGTGTCCTTTTTTTTATTTTCTTTTGTTAATAATGTGTCATTTTCTTATTGGGTATACATTAAAGTTTTTTTTTCATTTTGAGAATGTCATTTTTTGATTGGGTATATGTTCTTTTTTTATTGTCATTCGTCACATTAGCTGTGAGTGCATTGCACACACTTGGTAGTTTGGCTAATTGTCTAAAAAATGTCTAATTGGAACAAGTTTAGTGTAGTACTATAAGTGCTCAATAGGAACAATCTTTAGTTTAGGTGTCTAAATGAAAGATGGTGACAATTTTAAGTATCTCCAAATGTATTACGCCTATATATATATATATATATAACCACGGCGTTTTATGTTGTATCCGCAAGTCGTATTTGTCATCTTCCATAAACATAAAACTGAAGAGTCTATTGAGGAAAACGGAAAGAAGAACATTTCCTTTCGGTCTTTCTTTTTCTTATCTTTATTTGTCATGCCTTATTCGTGACGTCGTAGTTCTGGTATAACTGCATCCCTTAAAGTTTCTCTCTTTCCCCTTAAGCCAATCCCAGGTTAGCTGAGAAATCAGAAAACCATTTTCTGCTCTCTTTTTCTTCTTCCTCTCTCTAAATTCCATTAGTGATTTCCCACTGTATATCCTACTCTCTTTCATGTCAAAGTTTCTTTCTTCTTTTTTGTTCTCTTAACTCTCTTTCTGAGAGTCCTTATATAAGAATCTATAAGCTAATTAAATACTACTCTCCCTCTCTCTTTGATCTATGTGCACGAAGTTTAAAAAAAAATAAAAGTCCATTGAAATTTGTGATCCTAAACAACTCGGGCTCATATTATTTATATGATTATAAAACCTTCTCATTAAGGATTGAATTGAAAATTAAAGCTAAATTATTTTCAAATTTAGAAAGGGATCATATTTTTTTTTAACGGACAAAAAATGAACATAAACTGAAATGGAGAAAGTACTCTATATAATACTTATTCATCAATTTGATCAGGTGCAATTTTGTAACGTGTAGAGAAGTATTCTTAATACGGCAAAAGTAAATGGATTTCTTTTTAATCTTTTCAGGATGTCGTGAACTGTAAATGATAAAAGGGCAGCATTTTTCTTAACTATTTATATATTGTTTTTCATTACTGCGGATGAAATTTAAATATCCATAAAAAGGTTATCAAAGAAGACAACCAAAAAAAAAAAGAAAATAACTCGTCTTCAGTCTTTGAATAAAGATCATGCAAACAAAAGCTTATGTTTTGTTTTATATCACCAATTAATTCGTATACTCCTCAATAATTTAAGCTAAAAGGAGAACCCAATCCTTGCAAGACTCCATCATCATTTTACTAAAAAAAAAAAAGGAGACTTCAATTTTTTCAAGGTACAAGAAATTTTATGTATTCACGAAATCTCTTTATGTTATTGCTCATGCAATGTCCCCACACATTTTCCCCACTACTACAATATAAAAGTTTCTTTCTATAAATACCCAGCCTTATGAGGCGTGTGTCAAACACAGTCATCTACTACTACTTTCTTCCACTCTTTGCCTGCTTAATTATTTTCAAGTCATTATTTTCTGTCAAACAAAAAAACCATGGCTTCAAACCAAGCAAATACTCGAGAAGAATCCAAGTTCACTCTCCCTATGAATGACTTGGAGCAACAAGTAACCCTAGAACAGGAAGTAGATGAGAAGGAATTCGACTATTCGAAACGATCTCAATGGCTTAGAGCAGCTGTTCTTGGAGCCAATGATGGATTAGTTTCCACAGCATCATTGATGATGGGGGTTGGAGCTGTGAAAAAAGACATTAAGGTCATGATCTTGACCGGATTCGCCGGTCTAGTGGCCGGAGCTTGTTCTATGGCCATCGGAGAATTTGTCTCCGTTTATTCTCAACTTGACATAGAAGTGGCTCAAATGAAAAGGGAAAAGAGAAGAAACGCTAACAGAGAAAAAGAAGATGATGATAATGAGAAAGAGAGCTTGCCAAATCCAGCACAAGCAGCAGCAGCATCAGCACTTGCATTCTCAGTAGGTGCAATGGTGCCATTATTAGCAGCATCATTTATTAGGGATTACAAAGTGAGAATTGGAGCTGTTGTTGCAGCTGTGACCTTAGCTTTAATGGTGTTTGGATGGTTAGGAGCTGCTTTAGGGAAGGCACCAGTAGTTAAGTCCTCGGCTAGGGTTTTACTTGGAGGTTGGTTGGCTATGGCCATAACTTTTGGCTTAACAAAATTGATTGGTTCTAGTGGCCTCTAAACGCTATATTACAATTTGTGGCATAATGCTTTAATTTCTCAAAAAGCCACTGTTATCTATTTTTACTTTATTTTCTTCCTCGTGTTATAAATTTTGTTATATCTAGGTTATATATAGTGGTCTATGTAATCCAAATATTTGTATCACCCTCATGCTCCGATTAACTGTATGCATGCATTATATCATTGTATCATAATAAGATTCCACCCTTTCTATTAAGATCTTTGTTTCGTTCTTTTGTTTTGGAACATTTTACGTCTATGCATGACGTGTTTTAATCTGTCCTAAAATAATTTACCAATTATTATTAGTTTAGAGGAGAGTGTCAATATTCTTTAAGAATGGGACTAGAACGAATTTCTAACCAAAAAAAACTCCTCTCTTATATGTTTAAAATCATTAACCTTGATATGAAGGGTCAAGAAACTTTAAAGATGCAGTGATGAAGTAGCAACTGTGCCAGCACCGGAACTCTCTTTCTTTTATGTAGTCCCATGTTGGATTTGTTTAATACTGTTTAATATCATTAATCTAGGTACTATAGGTAATTTATTTCAATATAAGTTTAACAAGTTCTTATACTATACACCCTCCACATCAAATCAATTATCCCGTTATTTACTTATTAGATTATATTAAGTAAAAAAGAGTGTAAAACAATTACGTTGAAATTTTTAAACTTTTCGAATTGAAAAATGGAACCCCAGCTCCTCTATGCTGTTAAAATGTTAAGAAGTACTGAATGACGTAGGGAATAATTAAGTTTCGTTTAATTAGTGGAAAGCAAACATACTTTTGATAAAATAAAAAATACAAAAGACATAATCATCGTGGATGGTGGAGAAATTAATGGATATAATTCTTCTACTTTTAATTAGTGCTGAATTCGAACCCTACCAGAAAAATATCCGGGATCATTTGTTATCTGAATGCCCCTTAGCAAAGGTTAACATCTTATTTATTTTTAATAAATATTATTTTTAAAAGATTATATTCTATAGATATACCTTTTAATGTTTATAGCAAAATATATAATTTTAGTTACCTCCTACCGTTAAGCTGCTAAATACGCTATTCAATTATACTTTTTCCTTTCTCTCTCTACTTTGATACATATCATTCTCTTCCCCGGTTCCCCAAACACACGATGTTCAACAACATTCCTCTCACCCATATCACCAATCATTAGTCAAAAACCATGAGGGGCGGAGATGAAGACAATATAAAGATGAAGAACAATATGGCTGTAATTCGAGCCCAAGAAACCCAAGAAATTTTTGGAAATTCTAGTTTCACAAAATTTCGCAGCAGTTTCCTCTACTTTTATAATGTCTTGGCTTCAATTTGCTTTAATCAGTGCCCTCTCTCTTATAATTCCCTGTGAATTACAACCATATTGTTCTTCATCTTCGTATGGCTCTAAGTCTCGTTCTTCATCTTCACAAAACTTGGAGAGAGTGAATTTTGAACCAGAGGAAGATAATATGAGGGACGAAGATCTGTTGGGTTTATGGTTTTTGCGACGAAAAGAGTTGTTGGTTCATGGTTTTTGTGTTGTATTTTTATGTATTTCATTGTATTCATTGGATTTCTTTTTATATTGTAATTCAATGTAGCTCGTTGTGTATTTTATTATATTCACTGTTTTATTTTTTTTATTGTATTTCAATATATCCTGCTGTATTCTATGTATTTCATTGTATACACTGTCTCGCTATTTGATGTATTCATATGTTTTTTAATTAATATAATTTATAAATTCAGATGTATTATATACTTTCTCTGAAGATTGCTATGTTTTTTTGATATTTTTAGGTTGAGAGTCTTTTTTATAACTGAAAATACAAAATTCATGTGTTACAGTTGAGTTTGTTGAGTTATATTAGGAGTCTATTATGTTAATCGATTCACTTTTCATTTAAAAACAGTGTAATCTCCTGTTTCACGCCATGAATACAGTCGAATGCAATAAGCTGTCCAACTTTAGTCCCAAGTTCCAGGCCATGAATACAGTCAAATACACTCGAATACAATAACTTATTAATTGGACTTCCATGATTCACGCCTATTTTTGAGACTGTATTCATGAACACAGTAGCTTAAATACATCTAATACGTCTTATAACAACAGAAAACATATCTGTAATCCGTAATATAGCAAATGGTATCTATAGATATCTAATTACCGCTAAAAGATAGTGCTTTATAAAAATATTCTCAAATAATATTAGCAAGGGAGGCAAAGTGGGTACTGGACGGTGGACATTAAATGAAAAACCAAATAACACCTTTATTTTTCGAAATAAAATGTGATAAAAAAATACTTATGTAAAAATCAATATATATTTATATTATTATAAAAATATGAATAATGTATACTAAATTAATTATTAAAATGTTCTCAAAATATTAATCAACTATTATTATATTAAATACTTGTATAATTTAAAGATATAATTGTATATCACCTAAGGGTAGAATGTCTTTTTGATTTGAACTACAGAGCGGATTTTGGGTAAAATTGTTCTGAAACAGTATCTCTTTGGACTATTCCTTTTAGTTGTACCTTGAGTCTTGGATAATATTAATTGGCGTTTATCTTGGCTAATATTCGACCATTCTATGACAGAGGGTCAACCCCATCACGACCAAAAGAGGGGCCCATTCGCGACCAGCTGAAAAAGCATAAGGCTACAAATACAAAGAGAGAGAACCTCCCAAGGGATACTTCTTCTTTTACACAACGCTAAATACACCAGAAAGAGAAAGATATGCTCCATAAGTAGAGCTAAAAGCAAGGTTGATGTAAGATCCTGAACATCTTCAAGCAGAGGCAGGTCAAGCTACCATGATGAATAAAATCTCATTTCTATCGATCCACAATTGATTACTTTTATGTCTCAATTTTGTCCTATAATTCTGCGATTAACTACGACTGGCTATCATTTACCCCTTGAATTATTTCAATTGATTTGCTTGGGAAGTGTTCAATAATTTTTCACCCAACAATTTGGCGCCGTCAATGGGGATTTTCAAGCGAAATCATATAGCTTCTCATTGGAATCGAAGCGTAAGGAACATAAAAAATCAAAAAGGAGTAAGAAATCCAACTCCAACGGATCAAAGTAAACTAAGATCCTAAAACAATCAGACAAGATGAAGAAGAAGTTACCCCCTCTCCCTTAGAACGAAAGTATGAGGCATTTCCTTCACCCTTAACGCGGTGTCAGGCCGAAAATCGACACAAGGCTATCTTAAGCCAGAACAGGGACTCAGTCCAAGTGCCTTCGCTATCAAATATAATAGGTTCGAGCTCAGTCGAACCGGAACACATGCCATGCGCCTTCTCCATAAAAATATATCAGGTTCAACCTCAGTCGAACCGGGACTCGAGCCAAGTACATTCGCCATCAAATATAATAGGTTCAACCGCACTCGAACTAGGACTCAGGCCAAGCGCCTTCGCCATCAAAATATATCAGGTTCGTGCTCAAGCAAAGCGTGACTCAGGCCAAGCGCATTCACTATTGAAATATATCAGGTTCGAACTCAGTCGAACTATGACTCAGGCCAAGCGCCTTCGCCATCAAAATATATCAGGTTCGACCTCAGTTGAACTAGGACTCATGCTAAGTACCTTTGCCATCAAATATAACACGTTCAACCTAAGTTGAACTAGGACCCAGGCCAAGTGCCTTCGCCATCAAAATATAATAGGTTCGACCTCAGTCGAACCGGAACTCAGTCTAAGTGCCTTCTCTATCAAATATATCAGGTTCGACATCAGTTGAACTGGGACTGAGCCAAATGCCTTCACTATCAAATATAATAGGTTTGACCTCAGTCGAACCGGGACTCAGGCCAAGCACCTTTTCCATAAAAATATATCACATTCGACCTCAGTCAAACCGGGACTCCGGCCTAGTGCCTTCGCCATGAAAATATATCTGGTGCAACCTCAGTCCAACTGGGACTCAAGCTAAATGCCTTTGCTATCAAAATATACTAGGTTAGATCTCAGGCGAACCGAGACTTAGGCCAAGTGCCTTCGCCATCAAATATAATAGGTTCGACCTCAGTCGAACCAGAACTCAGGCTAAGTGCCTTCGCCATTTATTAGGTTCGACCACATTCGAACCGGAACTCAGGCTAAGTGCATTCGCCATCAAATACACCAGGTTCAACCTTAGTCGAATGGGGACTCAGGCTAAGTGCCTTCGCCATTAAAATTTAGTAGGCTCAAACTCAATCGCACCTAGAACTCAGGCTAAGTGCCTTCGCCATCGAACTTATCATGTTCGACCTTAGTCAAACTAGGGTTCAGGCTAAGTGCATTCACCTTCAAATTTATTAGGGTCGACGTCAGTCGAACTAGGACATAGGCTAAATGCCTCTGTCTTCAAATTTATTAGGTTCGAACTCAGTCAAACTAGGGTTCAGGATAAATGCCATTGCCTTCAAATTTATTAGGGTCGACCTCACTCGAACTAGGGCTCAGGCTAAATGCCTTTTCCTTCAAATTTCTTAGTTTCAACCTCAGTCGAACTATGGCTTAGGCTAAATGCCTTTACCTTCAAATTTGTTGAGTTCAACCTTAGTCGAACCAGGGCTCGGGCTAAGGGCCTTCGCTATCAAAGTTGTTAGGTCCAGTTTTGCTCGAACTAGGACTCACTTAAAGTGCCTTGGCCCTCGAAATTGATCGGATGCGACCTCAGCCGCACTAGGGCTAGGGCGAAGAAAAACCAATTGTCGTCACTACAAGGAGATCACCCTTCCCCATTCATGTCAGACCAAAGAGCCATAATTATCATTCCAATACTGTCATGATGGCCTCAATCAAATTCAAGGGCTAATCATCCCTCCAAACATATTAATAAAAAAAAATGAGGGGAACGGAAGACAGAGTAGAGCACGAGACAAATGATGGAAAAAATAGTACATTTTTCTACAGAGTTAAGAGTGCGCATTCTCCACTCTTACACCCGGCCCCGACCGGTCAATACAAGAAATAAAAATATAGAATAACAGCAAGAAACCACTGAGCACAAACTGACATATAGGATATAAAGAAAAACAACAAACAACGATAACAAATTTTTCTTTACTCGGCACTACCACCATTATCACCATCATTGCCACTCGCACCATCATCTACCTTGGGCGTCGCAAAATATCATAACCACTGTCAGTACAAGCTTCACGAGCCTTATGGCATGCCACCTCGAAGACGGTCTCGGTCACAATACCTGCCTCCAACAAGTTCTTGTAAACATCGCGTTGAGCCTCAACGTAGACCCAAAGTTCATGAACCTGGTGGGAAACAGCAATATGCGACAAACTAGCATGGCTTTGCATTCGCCACTTCTCCTCCTCCAAAATCGCAATCTAGTCCAGCATGACCTGGGCCTCCTGCTCAAGAACACGAATCTGTTCCTCGAGCCTCGCATCCTTAAGGGTCGATGTCTCCCTCTCTGGCTCAATCCGGGAGTCACGTACACGAATCGATGCCTCCAATACCACGTCCCTCGACGAGGAACCCCTTTCCCAAAATTTGAAGGCAGCAACCTCGCCTTCCAGCACCGCCGGTTTCCCACTCCATTCTGCAACCGCCTCCGCTGCCTTGACCTGGTTCTACTTCGCCTCCAGCGCCATCTCCCTCAACCTAACCTGCAGGAGTGCACACTCGGCTGCAATTCCTTTTCCCACCTCAAGCTCCTTGCCATTCCGACAAATATGCTCTTCAAGAGCACGTTTACCGCCAAGCGCCTACAACAACTACTGATCTCGCCTCACCAACTCCTTGCCCAAAGCCCGATTACCGTGATCATTCTGTAAATGCTCGTGCAACCCTCGACACCGATCACGGTAACAATGATATTTCCTCACCATCTACAGAAAGATTCTCGAATGAATCTAGGCTCTACGGATGTTCTTCACCTTCAACAAGTAAGTCTGAAGAAAAAAGAGAAGGTAAAGTTGAGGCAACTGCTAAAAAAAAAGAGAAACAAAACTAGGAACGTACTACGTACCCTCAGGCCCATCACGACCACTTCGTCCATCACTTCAATATTTGAAATGCTCCTCAAAGACGCGTTCTCGACCTCCAAACATAACAACTCAAGCTGCGACACCAAGCTATTTCCTTCAGATAGTAAGTTCAAATTCTAGGGAACCTCAATAAAATGGGCTGCCCCCTACATGCACCATTGAATTGGTAATACCCTCCTCGAACATACGAACATTGTCGGGTCCCAAATCAGACTTAGACTCATACTCGTCCTCCATCATGTCCTTTCCCCTCTATGTCGTCCTTGATGTAGAGAAACTTGCTATGGTCAACTATGTTACATTAGAAGTCCCAACGGTGGCCTCTGCGGATTGACCCTCAGCCTCGAAAATAGGAACTTGGGATGGAGTCGCCAAGATAGCAACATTCCTATGGCTAGAACTAACTGGTTCAACTTTGACTAACTCCATCTCCTCGACAGCAAGCGCTACAACCAAACCACCCTCCAAATTCGTTAGGGGAGAATCCAAGTTGATCACCGACGGAGGGGCCGCCACAAATGCCACTCGACGCTTCTATAAAGGCCTATCCTCCTCCTCATTAGAAGGCGAGCCCGTCTAAGAACGGACAAGCCCGTACGGTCCCTCATCTTGTGGCGTAGCCCGCATTGGGGACGCAACCTCTGACGATTCAACTGATGCCGCCCTCGGTATTTTGGTCATTTTACCTATTTTCGCGCCTAGCTTTAATTTTAATAGTGGAATCAGTTGTTTGCAATATTATTTACGATTTGTAATTGAATTGAATAGATTTAGTCCATTTCGAGTCGGATACGCGTGGCAAGGGCATCGTTCCCTAGTTGATTTTGTACCGGTTCGAGGTAAGCGGCTTGTCTAACCTTGTGTGGGGGACCCCTCCCCTTAGGTCTTCTTATGTGTTGATTGAAATGCCTTGTACGTGAGGTGACGACCGTGTACTTGTGATAATTATTGAAAAATCCACTTTACTTGAATTGTCTAAACTGTGTTTCTCCATTAATTGACTGATTTCAATGCAAGATTTAATCTGTGTTAGTTAGAAAAACATGATTAGAAAGAATTGATTGCTTAACTACTTAATTGCCTTAATTGAAATTTTTGTGAAGCATGTTAGGCCAGAATTTAATTGTTACTTGTATTTGTGTACTTCATTCTCTTAATATTTAGCTGATTTGGTTGCCCATTTATGTTGGAACTACGGGTTCGATTCCCGGGAGGTCCCGTTGCTATTGATATGATGGACTACGGGTTCGATTCTCGGAAGATCCTTTTGCTATTGATATAATGTACTACGGGTTCGATTCTTGGGAGATTCTTTGCTGTTGATATGATAGACTGCGGTCAATTCTCGTGAGATCCTTTGCTATTGATAAGGTGGACTATGGGTTCGATTCCCGGAAGATTGCAGGTATTTAAATGTGATGGACTACGGGTTCAATTCCCGATAAATTCACTACTGAAAAATTCACCTATGGCTACAGATGAAAGACCATTCCAATAGGTAAGTAAACCGTTGCCATACATCTATTGCTACAGTTCAGCGCCCGTTCCACAAGCTGGCGTGGCTATAGAGCTTATGGAACATTTTTTGGAACGGTTCAGATAACCGTTGCTATAGTACAGTCTATCACAACGGTTTTCTCTCTTCCTGTTGGAACGACTATTCTCACTTTTCGTTGCCATAACATCAACTGGAACGGTCCATAACCATTACTATATCTATTAAATTGTTACATGCATGACAAAAATTGCAATGATTTCTTTAAGAAATTGAAATGGTTGAACTACATATTGCAACGGTTTTTAGAATATTTTGGAACGATTTACAGGTCCTATTGCAATGGTTTGTAGAATAATTTGGAACGATTTACAGGTCATATCGCAACGGTTGAACTACCTACGGCAACGGTTCTCTTAGCTGTAACAGACTAATTGAATTTAAAATAGAGTCCCCTGTTGTATATATATATATATATATATATATATATATATATATATATATATATATATATATATATAACACTAAAATTTATATAAATAACAAAATAAAACTATTCATAATCTAAATTATCTAACAAGCCAATTAATAATAAATCCATAGATAGTGATGAAACCAATAAGTACATACATTTGATTTTTCAAGATCCCAAATTTTAAAATGTTTTGATAACAAACATTCTTAGAAACCGCCACATGCATCTATAATAATCAACAATTCAAAAATCTCTTAAGTAAGATCAAGATCTTCATCACAGCCGTCATCTCTACCTCTGACTTCCATTACTTCACATACTCCACCTACAAAAGAGTATAAACAAACTCAATATCCCTTCAAGAGAATCCTATCTAAAAATTCTCGTACATACAACAACCCAAATGGCACTGCTATCTAAATGCACTTTCACTTTATAAACCCCTAATACTTTTCTCACAGCACCAGATTATGTAACAGTAAGAATTCCAGTATGTTAAATAAGTGCATCAAAAACAATAACATTCTGTTGTTGGACAGCTTCAGCACATGACAGAAACAGAGAGAACTAGAGCACACAAATATTTTGAATGAAACCAAAGGTAAAATCATAGCAATCACTTCATCAGTTGGTATTTTGAATGCAACCAGGATCAGTTACACAAGCTAAACCTGTTCAGAAATATTTATTTTACCTATTATCTCATATTTAATTCCCTTTGAATGTAGAACTGGCCGATATGTAAAAAAAAATAGAGAGCGAGAGAGTGCACAATGGTAGAGAAGAAACATAAAAAAAGAGGAGAAGAAGAGGGAAGAGAAGACGTGTAACATTTGCTAATGACTAACCTCGAGTGTTACTGCTAGCGGATGGACGATTGATTGGTTGAATAGCACCTTGTTATGCACGAGCACTGAATATTAGCATATCAGGATCAAGTCTTAAATCGGGGTTGAGACGTTGAAGTCATGTAACGACGTTCATCGTAATATCATGTTCCATAGCATCCTTTTGTCCATTGAGCTCTTCCAACATTTTTTCCTTTTGTGCATTGAGCTTTTTCATCAATTTTGTTGCATCCTCTTTCCCATTTCCTCCATTTTTTGTTCCATTCTCTCATCAGTAGCATTTACAGAGGATCCAAAATCTCCTTTTTTCTTTTTCAAGAGAGTCTTATTAACCCATCGTCCATACAATCTTACGGACCTGGGTGCTCAGGTCCCATGACGGATGCAAATGCGTCAACTGAATCACTTCCATCTCCACTTTCTTGATTTGATTGGATTCTCTCCATTTCAGCCTACAAACCAAATGCAAGAGAATAGAGTTTAAGTATATAACTAAGACGATAATAAAGAATAAATAAATAATCACAACAAACTTTAAATTAGAACTTTCTTACAATTTTACTAATTGTATTCTCATAGGAGTCTTTGTAAACTCGGCTAGGTTTTCTTTTTCTTATGGCCACAAAGATGTCCTTACTTGATAAAGTATCCGAAGTATCAGCCATTTCCTGCTTTTTTTCCTAATAACATGAAAATTGGTATAATAATCTTTTCATGCAAAGTTAGCAAGTTCATATTTTAATAAAAATAAGAAACAAAATCAAACTTGATGTTCTAGCAAAACTTGTTTTGCCAGCAGTATGTGGATGCTTCAACTTTTTTCGATTTGCGATATTGGTTTCGGTCGTTTTTTTTCAAATAACAAGCAAAGATTGACAATGTGCCACCTAAAATACAATTTTTATGTACTAAAATACAACTGGACTTTGAGTTTGCTTCAACTGCCCCTGAAGCCATGAGAGTACAGTAGTGCTTCTGGACACTAGAAGCATTGTTTTAGGCTCTTGTGAAGCCTTTTCACCCTATGTTATACTTGGAAATTGACATGTTCTTTATGCTTTGCAGAGAGGTGCATTACCCTTAAATCCTACACCAAACGGGTTAGCTTTTGTGGCCCTTAACTACGAGCTTCCTATATCATGGCAGTTAAAAGAAGTTGACGACGTTCTACATAAATCAACTGATGACATCATTGCTGTTGAAATGAGCAGCTCTTCAGATTTTGAAAACAAAGTTACTTATACAGAGCGCATGGAACAGTTACAAAGGTGACTTCCTGCTATTAACTTATTATTGGTAAATAATTTACTGCAAAATAGAAAAAGGGTGAACATTCCCTACTATCTCTCCTTTAATCGTGTTAAAACTTCTGTTGCAACTACCTTATTAGAATTTGGATGACTTTTGTCATTTCTTTCTGTTGCAACTACCGTATTATATCTCCTACAAAGTTGGCAAAAGATGGATGTAATTACCATGGTGGCATCGGAGTTCCTATATTCAAGAAGATCTTTAAAGTGAGACTCCGGAACATCTTTTGGCGTATTCTCCATTCGAATCTCGTCATTATCATATGCTTCAAAGTACTTTCTCTTTAACTGAATTTTATACTTTCTCCAAGCAGTACAAACTGAATCAAAAACCCAATTCCTCGCCACTTCAGGAATGTCATATTGTTTCCTACAAATTTAGTGCAATTAGGTTAATATGAGAAATATGAAATATTATCGACACTTATTGAACATTAGGAACTTCAAACCTTGACATATTTCCAAATATCATTTTTTATATCTACTTTCCTCCAATCAAATACATTAAGAGGACAAAAAGTCTCATTCCTTCCCAATGTGTCGAGGAAGCTACCCAACTCTTTAATAACTTCATCAGTAGGGCCAACAGGTTGAAGAATGGCTCCCAACTGAAAATTTCTCTCGATCACTCTCTAACAGAAAGCCATTTTCCCTATTTTACGATCATTCCTATCGTGCACACTTTGCATTTGAGTAGGGCCTCTTTTCCTTTTTGGCGCGGGAGGGCCTGCACTAATAGAAAAACAAGGATAATCACCAATCACCACTGTTAGTTAATTTTATGATTAAACTTTAAATATACTTTCCTGGTTCCTCAGATTGTTCAACTGCTTCATGATTGGTAAAATTTTGAGATGGTCCATGCATAGATTGTGATGTAGGAGTGATGGAATCCATTGGCACTTGCCGCACTTGTTCTTGCACTCCTTGTGCTATAGAAGAGGTAGAAATCAATGGCACTTGCCGCACTTTTTCTTGCAATTGAGCTCTTTGTGAAACCTTCTCAGCTATTGATTGTCTTTCTATGAAAGGTTCTTTTTGTTGTCAACGACTGATTTCGCAAAAATACAAGTGATCGAGATTCTGATTGTCTTTTTTCGTTTTCATTAGACCTTATAGCTTGAGAGGTTCTTATTGTTGTCAATGACGAAATCTTTTGGTTTCGCAAAGATGCAAGTGATCCAGCTGGAATGCGGTTGGATATTTTTTTATTTTTGCTTGAGTACCCTTCTTGATTCGTTACTAATAAAATCTTTGCCATATTTAAAAAAAGCAAATACGAAATAGTATAAGATTGAGTACATATAAGTGAAAAAAGGAGATACATATCCTCTGACAACTAATGTTGTCGAGAATCCACTGAGTTATATAAGATTTCTTTAATAAGATAATGTACGAAAATCATCAGATTAGCACATACTTTGCTGGACAGAATTCCAACAGGGGAATATAGAGACAAATTTCTTTAAATGTGATGCATATATTAATGGCTAACCTTGGCTCAAGTAAAAATGTGATGCATATATTAATGGCTAAGTTACAGTTTCTTTCTTGGCTTTTGAAAATTTCAGGAAACAAGAGAGAACATTGTAGCTGAGTGTACAGATTACATCAAGCGCCTAGAGCAAGAAATGGTGAGGTTGGAGAATTTGAAGAAGTCATTTTTGGTTGATAAACCAGCTTTATCTCAATGTAGAAACAGCGTTTCATCTGTTAATGTCACTGTCTCGGAAGGATTACCATTTTTTGGGATCCAATTTCAGCTAAGTCAAGGGCTGATGACCAAGATTTTCTGTGTTCTTGACAAGCATCAGGCTTAAGTTTTGGCTGCTAATATATCTGTAAGTGACCATCGGATAGCGACATTGACAATTACAGTAATGATAGGAAATAACAAAAGTAATATCGTAGAGAATATTCAGAGAAAATTACTTCTTGTTTAGGATTGGTTTTGTGATTTATAGTCATTGGTTTATAGATGATTAAATCATCAAGTTTTGCTATTAGTAAAAGGTTTTCGAGTTTTTTTCTTTTGTCAGAGATATACACAAAAGTTTTGAGACATGAAACACTTGTTGCTGGTTTTGTACAAGTCATTATTTAAAGAAAACGCATACAAATCGTTCGATGGTTGTTTTAGATATTATTTCAAAAGGTGAAAGCAAAACACAGAAGGGGAGTGGTTTTATTCCATTATGCCTTGGACTATGTAGTTCTGTATTGTGTATATGTTTCAGTTAATGTTGTCCTCTTTTCTATGCAAATCTTCAACCCAATGTGCCATTTCATGTAGATCCACGGTGATAAATTATAGTTCATTAATATAACATGCCACGTGCTATGAGAAATGTTCATCGTACGAAACGTATTGAAACCATCACTTGAAAGACCCAATCTAATATTTCGAGGATCGCTAGAGAAATCTGGGTGCAAAGAATCAAAATCCTTCCAAGCTTCCTCATCAGCAGGATGTCTTATATTCCCATCATTAAATCGATCATTAGCATGCCATCTCATTATAGCAGCCGTTTCAGGACACATGAATATCCTCTGAAGACTAGGCTTTAAATGAAAGTACCTTAAAATCTTTGTAGGAATTTTAGAGCTTGCATTAGTCAAAGGACCAGCATTCTTCCATTTTGAAGACCCACAAATAGAGCAATTATCGGCTTCTCATTTTTTTTTCAAAATAACATGCAATCGTTGGGGCATGCATGTATTTTTTCATAATGAAGACCCAAATCTTTTATCATATTTTAGTCTTGTTGAAAGATTCTGGTACCTAAGCAAAGGGAAATGCCTCTTTTATCAACTCTAACAAATCCGAGAAAGCCACATTACTCAACCCATGTAAAGATTTAAGTAAGTACAACCGAATAGTGAAACTGAGTTTACTGAAATTTTTACACCTCGGATATAATTCTTGTTTTTCTTCCTCTAGTAATTTGAAATTTTTTCTTGCATCTTCAGATTGTCTTTCCCCAGCCCCTTCTTCATCCCCTGCCTGTCCATCTATATTTCTAAATGTACCATGAAGCATTCCATCAATATCGTCACACATGTTAGAACCATCATCGCCATTGCTTGGAGAAGGTGTATTTCTCAAGGAAAATCCCTCCCCGTGAAAAACCCATTTGGTAAAACCATCAACAAACCCATGAACAACTAAATGATCCTCTACCACATTTCTATAATTGCAATAGCGATTAATGCACTTTTTGCAAGGACATAATATTTCATTTCCTTGAGGGCTCGTTCAAATGCCTTATCAAGAAAATTATTCACTCCACCTATATACTCATTCGTCCATCTAAGGAGATTCATCTAAATTTTATCACCATAATCTATGGATATCCTATATAATATATTCAAATCACCGAAATTAGTATTCAAGGTAAGCATGATCCAGGGATCAAGAAGGACATACTTGGAGGTAAAAAAAAACGAATCTACCTTTTTAGACAAGACACAAACAGATGTAGGATAAGGGATTGTGACTAACAATTATTCAATTAAATATCCTCCTCCCCAAGTTTGTAACGCACATTAGCATAAACATACTATACTACAATTCTATCAAGTTCTCTACAATACTATATTATTTCTTTTCTCTGAAAATGGTAAGATGAAAAACACCAAAAAGGAAAAAAGCACAATAGTCATCTTAAACAATCTTTCAGGAATATAAAGAGAATATGGCAGAGGATAGCCATCTTAAAGAATCAGAGGAGTGGAGAAGAGAAGAAATTCTTGATTCATATGGATGTATATGTTTTCACCAAACAATAGATCCTACTTCAGAAACACATTACACACATCTAGCAATCACTTCAGTATACTCCCATATTTAGTAAAATTTAGATTCTACAACAAGTGAGTAGTCACATTTATCAACAAAAAAAAAAAGGAATGAGAAATAGATTCAGAAAGAGGATTTATGCGTACCTCTGAAAAAATATTTCCTTTGACCAAATACTGTGGTGTAGTGCTAAGCCCAGCAAGTACACATGGCAAGAATGTAAATCCTATATGTCCGAAAATTGACAAATGAAAAAAGAGACTAGAAAATGTAAGTGTATTATCTTAACAGTTTTATACACCTTCATGGTTTCCATATCTCCCTCTTACTTATTTTAATGCCCAACAGAAAATATTTTTACAGTATGTATCATAAAATATGGATAATTCCCAAGCATGTATCGTAGCGAAGCGCTCGCCTTTAATGTGAGGCGATAATTTATACAAAAACATAAAATATTATATAGTAAATACATATAACTAAAAGAGGGACTCAATAAGTTAATAATTGAAAAAAGGGCCTCAAAAAAGCCTCTGTTTCTGAAAAACGGGGCCTCAATGCAGCTTGAAAATGACCATAATAGAACCAAAATAGACCTCTGTATTTTGCCAAAAAAAATATAGTGCTATATTTTGCCAAAACGGAGCCAGAAAAATAATTAAGAGAAGAAGAAAGAGGAAGTGAAGAACCTCTATATTTTGCTCGAAAATTAGAGCACAAAACCAGACTCTGTTTCTGCTCTTTCCGTAAAAAACAGAGGAAAAAAGAAAAAGGAAGAAGAAGAGAAGAAGAAGCAGAAAGAAGAAAGAAGAAAGAAGAAAGAAGAAAGAAGAAAGAAGAAGAAAGTAAGGAAACTTAGAGCTCATACCTAGTCCTTCAATTGCAGAAGCTTGATGAAGAAGAAGATGGCAGTTGGAAGAAACCTCAAGCTTTGAAATGAAGAAGTTGTTTTTGTTCGAGCTCTAATCGTGACTTGGAAGTAACCTCAGTTCCGACCTTTTCTTCTTATTTTTTGTTCGAAGTTGAAGAAGCTCTGAACTCAAGCCCTAATCACGACTTGTTATTTTAAGTTTTACTCTTTTTCTTTTTTTTTTTTAAAATAGCGATGCTACAGACGCTACTCGCTACAACGTCGCCTCACGCAATAAACGTTAGCGACAACTATTTTGAAATGCTACGCAACAGTTACCCTGTAGTGATACTGCATCGCCTCGCGTCGCCTCACGCTCTTAGCGTTGAGGTGAGCGCTATTAATAACACTGCTGGATTGAAAACAAAGGACAATAACTAACCACTTCAGCAGCTGATTTTAGACATATTGAAATGTTTAATTGATGAGGTAATACTGCAGGAGCATGCGCGCGGGGAATCTGAAAATTTTTACACAATCAATAGCTTTAAGTGAGTTAACCTCTAAGGCGCAGATCACTCAAATAACTGCCTTGACAATAGCTTGTCTAATCAATTGTATTTTGTGAAAAACGATACACATGCTATGTTGCGGGTAATTGGAACAAGGAACTCCAGTTCACTTCCATCAAAAAAACATATTCTTGTGGACACCATTGTACAATTTTAGCCTTATCACCAGCTTTGTCCAAAAACCCATCTGGTAATTTTACAGGTAAATAAATTGTCCCTGTGTATGGTTCCTTCATCACCCATAAAAAATTCAGCCCTGAATTCAACAACCCATAAGCCATTTCATCAACTTGTTCTTGCTTCAATGTGACTATACTCCCAAATGAAATGTACACAACAGAGGACATTGGTTTTGAATCAAGCCATTGTATTACACTGCTATCGGTTGTGAATAAATCGACACGAAAATCGTCTGAGGATCCATTAGGAGAAACTAATTTAGGGTGCTTGAATAATGGACCAACAGATTTAGTAGGACATATTTGGAAAGTTGCTCAACCAGTCCAAGTTCAAGTTCTTGGTAAGTATCCACTAATATACAAAATGGACTAGAACGTCATATCTTTGATTGATAAGCGTGAGAAAAGAATATCAGTCTTGCTCATAATAGTTCACTAACACAAGGTACTAAGACTTTTTGATATCCTAGTTTATCAGAAGAGGTT
This sequence comes from Nicotiana noctiflora, assembly GCA_032618575.1. Lineage (NCBI taxonomy): Eukaryota > Viridiplantae > Streptophyta > Magnoliopsida > Solanales > Solanaceae > Nicotiana > Nicotiana noctiflora. The sequence continues at coordinate 225,093 of JASVEL010009556.1, read as the reverse complement.
TGGTATGATTCTATATTTGGATAGTTTCTGCACATTCTTCCCGAGTTTATTAACCTTAAAGCATCACCTCCTCTTATACACATATCTTACCTAATGTAATTCTTTGTTAGTTCTTCGAGTTTAAGGCATAAGTTGTAGTATCTAATTAACTACTTAAAAATCCAAACTTCACCAAAACCCATCAATTTTTTCTTATTCGTCTGTCATCAACTTTCGAAACAATCTAAGAGTATCAAAGCACATCTCCTCATTTATACACATAAGCTGTCCAAATTAACTTTAGTTGACTATCCTAAGTTTGAATCAATAATTCAAGTAGCAGTAAGCACAAATTGAACCTATATCAAAACAGCAGCAACAAACAATAACAACAAAACCGTTTTTAACTCGAACGCCTCAATCCCAAATAAGTTGGATCGTCCATATAATCCTCACTGACAACATTCAAGCAGATTCAGCATAAAAATTGAACTTCTATTAAAATAATAGCAACAACAAACAACAACAACTACTACTACTTCTCACGCCCAAAAAGTTCGGGTTGGCTATATGAATCCTCACGGACAACATTCAAGCAGCCGCTCAACATAAAAATTGGACCTTTATTAAAACAACAGGAACAACAACTACACCTTAGTTCCAAAAATTTGAGCCTTCAATCCAGAAATTTAAACAAAAATAAATTTTTAAAAAACAACCCATAAATTTAACAAAAGCTCAAGTTGAGCTGCTAAAACCAGCCCAAAAATTTAAAGAAAAACAAATTAAAAAGCTGCTAAAATTAAAAAAACTACTAAGAATATATTTACCGATTCAGATTTGGAGAAACTCTGTATGATTATGGAGGAGTTGTTGAGCCTGGAGGCGATTTCGATCGTTGGAACAGAGGAGATTTTTGAGTGAGTCTGGAGAAGATTATCGATTTTTCTGAGCCTGATAATTGCTGATGATTTCTGGGAAATTAGAAACTCGATTGATTAGTTGATAATTCGCATAGAAACTTGATTGATGGAAGAGGAGTTTGATAATTTGCAGAGAAACTAATCTTAGGAGCCTCATAGTTTCCAATATGAATGAATTATGGATTTTTGTATATTTTAGGGGTTTTTGCTATATATATTTTCGATAAGTAAAACTAAAATAATAATAATAATCAGATGTGGGCCCTACCATACTTTAGCGGGTGTTAATATATGGGGGTGAAAATAAAGGAGGGAACTTAAATCGCTGTAGCATATATGTCCAACTGTTACCATATATGTATCTATTTCTACGGTTATCTAAACCGTTACCATATATGAATCTATAGGGACAGTTATTTAGGCTATTTCAACGGTATGATTGCTTAGTGTTCCGATAGTTCCAACAATTGCTTGTAACGGTTATAACCGTAACATTAGAGTACCTATCACAACGGTTATGGATCCGTAGCAAAAAAAGCGTTGCCATAGCTCCAATCTCTAGTAGTGATCCACTGGCCACTTGAGAAAAAAGGACTACAGGACGGTATACTGGGAGGTCTACAAGGCACCCTGATGTTGAGAAATACTTGGTTGTGTTATTTTCCTTAGCTTAATTGTCATTGACTTGTAACTTCTATACTATTTTTATCGTTGTTCTAGATTATTTCCTTCTTCACAGTGTTCATTATTGTTATTATGTTTATTCTCAGTAGGGCCTGACCTTCCTCGTTATAACTTAACTGAGGTTAGGCTTGACACTTATAGAGTACCGCGGTGGTGTACTTATGCTTCTTCTACGCATGTTTTTCATGTGCAGATCCAGGTACTTCTGGTCGAGCGCACTATCAGTGATCTAGGCGCTATATTCGGAGACTTTAGGTATATCTGCCACGTCCGTAGACCGAAGAATCTTCTTATACTCTATCTTGTAGTTAGCAGTTCCTTTTCATGAATTCAGTTGCTGTAGACATTTTCGGATAGTAGAGCCGTATCTTATGTTTCTCTTAGCCTATGTTGCCTGTGAGTTTTCGGGTCTTTGGGATAGTTTTTAGAGTTCTAAGTGATAAAGTGTATGTGCTAGGCAGAAATTATATACATTATTCATGTTATTTAGTTCTTCTTATAAATTCCGCAACTGTTATTACTTCTACAACGTGGTAGGCTTACCTGGTCGAGAAGACTTGGTGCCGTTATGACGGGTTCACAATTGGTGAACTAGGGTCATGACAATCGACTATGCCATTTAGTATGTATTACTTGAGAGAAAGTGCATATTTAGGTAGTTGTTGAACAACATCACTTTTGACGTATATGGGGGATCAATATGGAGGGTTTAAAGGTATGATTAGGGATAACGAAACATTGGGTGCTATCCGAGTGAGTCGTAATTAGTGCCAACTAGTGTAATTCGGGAGAATGTGTCTAGTAAATTTTGGTAATTACTCGGGAGAGAGTTACGACAGGCAGAGTGCTCATGATCAGTCAAGAATACTTTGGTAAATTTATAGAAAACGTAGCGGGAAGAATTCCCACAATAGAGGTAATCATAACTCTAGACCTCTTTAATTCTGTCTCTAACCATTAGTATCTTTAGTTGTTAATTTACTATTTTAATTTGTTAGTTAATTAGTTAAATACACGAATCTTAATATTTATAAGTTAGAAATTATTTAAGCATGCCTTGTTGGTGATATTGAAAAAGTGTAGCTAAGCCTTAGCTCTCTATGAAATTCGGCTTCGGACTTGTAAACCAAATTATATACGTAACGATCGCTTAGTCCTTTTTATAAGGCATAGTAGGACGTGTTCATCTAATAAGTATTTGATTTCTTGGACTGAAATGGAATACAACATGTGATTAGATTTTACAATTTGGATGAACTTTTATTTTCAATTTAGCCTTCGCTTGCTTGAAGAACTTTGGGAGAATAGTTTGGATAAAGTTTTTTTTTTTGTCATTTTTTTGGTTTATATCCGTAATTGCCCTCATTGTGGGTGGTATAAAAATAATCCTATGAAACTTTCTTTATTTTGGAATTACTTATACGGAATAAAAAATTCAACCAAATACGAAATTATGAAAATAATAAATATTTTAACCGGAGATTATTATACCTTTTTAGTGTAAATAAATGATCGTAAAAAAATGAACCTCGATGCCATTATCTTAGTACTAACATTTTCCTTTCATACTTTCTGTTAGCGGAAACGTAAAAGAAAGAATACAAGATTTAACGTGGTTTAGATCAAAATAATCCTACATCCACTAGAGAACAATTGCCTTTCTATTATTTACAAAGGAAGGGGAGATTTCCAAATTACACTTAAGAGAATTTCTCTCTTAACTCTCTACCTACTACAATATATTGTATTGTTTTTGGGATGGTTTCTACTTATAAAAGAGTGCATCTATTTATAGAGGTAAGGACCTCCTGTTGATGTCATTGGTGACATCAAACTACCTACTCTTGATGTCATAGGTGACATCAAAGGAAGAAGCTTCCTCCTAGCATTCATGTCAACTCTTTCCACCAACTCTTCCAATTGGCATGCGTTGTTGCTTAAACATAAACCAACATTTTCAGTATGCCATTGTTGACTAAACATAAACCAACATTTTCAATCTCCGCCATGGTTTGCGTTTCAAGAATGCGTGTGAACCACTCTAGCCAAAACTTCTAAGCTTACTGGGCAATTCCGTTGTAAGAAACAAGAAGAATCAAACCATGGTTGAGCATATACTACCTCCACCTAACAACTGTTCTCTTTGAAGTTGCATCAGTTGATGCACACCCCCCCAAGTCTTTGCAGTGTACAAACTTAGCTAGCGGGACTGTCGTGGTCAACATATCTGTAGCATTATCGTTTGTGATAACCTTCACGACCTTGATAGTTCCCTCTTCAACAACATCTCGAAGGAAATGATATCTGACATCAATGTATTTAGTGCGCTCATGAAATCTTTGATTTTTCTTTAGATGAATAGCACTCTGACTATCACATCTAAGAGTTGATTCCATCTGAACCAAGCTTAATTTCGCTACTAAACCTTTCAACTAGATAGATTCCTCCACCGCCTCCGCTGCTGCCATGTATTTTGCTTGTGTTGTAGACTATGCGACAATCGACTGTAGAGTTGACTTCCAATTAACGGCACTGCCAACGTGGGTAAAGATGTATCCAGTTGTGGACCTTCTTCTATCAAGATATATCTCCTACATAGTCAAAATCCATAAAATCGAGAATTGAAGTACCTCCATCACTTTTTTGAAAAGTCAGACCAACACCAAAAGCTCCATTGGGATATCTTAATATCCACTTGACCGCTTCCCAATGCCTCTTTCCTGAGCTGGACATGTTTCTACTTACCACACTTATAGATTGAGCAATATTTGGACGTGTGCTTGCCATAACATACATAATACTACCAACTGCACTGGCATAAGGAATATTTGACATATGCTCCACCTCATCCTCGTACTGATGCATTTGTAACTCTGAAAGTTTAAAATAAGGAGCTAATGGTGTACTTATAGGCTTGCACGTATTCATATTGAATCTCTTGAGAATCCTTTCAATATACCTCTTCTAAGAAGATGTACAACACCATCTTCTCTTGAAATCTCCATACCAAGGATTTTCTTTGCAGCTCCTAAATCCTTCATGTCAAATTCCCTACTTAATAGTTTCTTCAAAATATTTATTTATGTAATGTTATTAGCAGCAATAAGCATATGTTCAACATACAACACTAAATAAATTATTGAGTTACCAGAAATCTTCTTATGATACACACAGCTATCAAATGCACTCCTTGAGATTTCATGTGTAGTCATGAATGCATTAAACCTCTTGTACCACTGTCTAGGGGATTTCTTCAAACCATACAAAGACTTCTTTAGTTGGCATATGTGATCTTCTTTTCCCCCGCTAGAAAACCTTCAGGCTGATCCGTATAGATTGTCTCTTCTAGTTAACTATGTAAAAAAGGACTTTTGACATCAAACTGTTGAAGCTCCAAGTCAAATTGTACAACCAATGGTAGTAGCACGCAAATTGAGCTATGCTTCACGACTGGAGAGAAAATCACATTGTAGTCAATTCCCTCCTTCTGACTGAAACCTTATGCAACCAATCTTGTCTTAAACCGAGCATCTTCCACTTCAGGAAATCCCTCTTTATTTCTGTAGATCCACTTGCATTCAACTGTCCTCTTCCCCTTTTGTCTTTTCACTAAGACCCATGTCTGATTCTTGTGAAGAATCCATCTCTTCTGTCATGGCTAACCGCCATTGTGCAGCATTCTAGTAAGAAGTTGCTTCAATATACGAGGAGAGCTCCAGATCCTTAATCTCTTCTTGTACATCGACGAATACATATGCAATCAAGTTTGCTTGATTTATAAGGCGTTCCGGTTCTTGTGTCTGCCTCTTCACCCTCCATTTTATAATTGTGTCTGGTTCATTGATAGTAAGTTCTTCAAGGTCTACATCTTCTGACCATCTTTAACTTGAGTCTCTTGATCCTTTTACTTGGAAAGCTCCACTGGAGGCTCCACCTGCTCGTTATTCTTGTTTCCTGAAAACTCCACGGAAACTTTACGAGGATAAAGTATAGAGGATTCACCGAAGGTGACATCTTTGCTAACTGTAAATTTGAGTAAAGACAAACACTAAAGTTTGTACCCTTTTATTCCATCCACATACCCTACTATCACGACCCTAGTTCACCAATCGTGAACATGTCGTGATGGCACCCAGTCCCCACGACTAGGTAAGCCTAACACGTTGCGGAATATACCAGTTTATGAACATTTAATAAGAATTTAGCGGAAAATAAGATGAAAGGAATGAAATCCGTGCCGCTTGGCACATACACCAATCAAATACGCTGTTTAAAACACTACCAAGACCCGGAATCCCACGGGTAACACAGACTAAAAGAGATCATACAATTGAAGCTCTATGTAAAAGGAGTATCTAACAACGGAATGAAGGAAAATCATCTACTAGCACTAGAATAGAAGGAAGGCCTCCGGATCCGCGGACGTAGCAGATCATACCTCGAGGTCTCCCAAAACGCTGCTGAATCACCTGGTGTGAGCCTGTCCTGATGTACCTGGATCTGCACAACAAAAGTGTGCAGAAGAGTAGCATGAGTACACCACGGCGGTACTCGGTAAGTGCCAAGCCTAACCTCGATGGAGTAGTGACGAGGAAGGTCAGGGCCCTACTTAGAAACAAATAATATAATGATAATAACAATAATAAGCAGTTTAATTGATAATAATTTCCGAAATTAACAACAATAAATGATTACTGCAATCGTCTACAATTAAGCTAACAACAAATAGTCAACTCAATAAAACTAGTCCAGGACCTGTGGGAATCGAACCCACAGTCCCATTGACAGTACCTCTGGGTCTCCGGGAATCGAACCCGCAGCCCATGTCTCAATAAATAATCAATAACTCGGGATCTCCGGGAATCGAACCCGCAGTCCCTACCAATAACTCAGGATCTCGAGAATCGAACCCGTAGTCCCTACCAATAACTCAAGATCTCGGGAATCGAACCCGTAGTCCCTACCAATAACTCAGGATCTCGGGAATCGAACCCGTAGTCCCTACCAATATCACGCCGGGTCTCCGGGAATCGAACCCACAGCCCTGGGTCTCCGGGAATCGAACCCGCAGTCCACAAGCACAGCCAATAAAGGAATCCACAGAGAGAATAATTATGCTTAACTATAACTTCACCGAAAAATAGTGCCAATAATTATCAAGGAGTTCAAACAAGGAAATTAGGCAACTAAACAGTTAAGTACTACCTAATCATGCTTTCCTAACCACTACCGGGTAAAAATATCAAATTAACAACCAAAGACAGGAATATCGCTCATAGAACATTTTAATTAAAGTGCGTTTTCAACAACCAGCGCATGTACACGCCCGTCACCTCGCGTACAAGGCATTTAAACTATCACATAATATCCTAGGGGTGAGAATTCCCCCACACGAGGTTAGACAAGCCACTTACCTCGACTCCGGTACAAAACCGCTATGAAACAACTCTCTTGCCGCGAATGTCGGCCTCCACAAGTGTAGAATCTGATAAAAATCAATAGAATCACATCAAAATAGGCCAATTAGGCATTACCCAATCAAAATAACTCAAAATACACCAAAACCCACAAGTTGCCAAAACCCGACTTTCGGTACGCTTATCGAAAAATCACGAAAATTATATATTCGGGTTCCTTATCTCAATACGAATCTAGGCATATAAAATTTACCAAAATCGGACTCCATTTGCCCACTCAAATCAGAGATTTTCTAACATTTAGGCCTAGGGCTCAAACCCACCTTTAATCTTCCAATTTCAGTGAAATAATCACCGGATTTCATGATAAACCAACGAATTAAGGTCAAGAAACTTACCCCCGATGATTTCCCGATGATATCCCAGCGTTTCCCCTTCAAAATCCTCTCTTGGAGCTCAACAATGGCGGTTTTGGTGTGTTAGGCCACGACTGAAATGTTCTGGACTTAAAGTCACTGCCAGGCCATTTTACTCTACGCGATCGCAGCACCGGGCTTGCGATCGCGATGCACAAAATATGGGCGGCCTAATTTTCCTCTACGCGATCGCGTGACCCTGGACGCGATCGCAGTGAACAACTCATCAATACTACGCGATCGCAAACGTACTAACGCGATCGCGAAGAACAAACTCGTCCGGCTCCCCAACTACCCTACGCGATCGCATACTCCCTCACGCGATTGCACTGCTTCCGACCAATACCCTACGCGATCGCATACTCCCTCACGCGATCGCACTGGTTCAACCTCCAGACTTACGCGATCGCAGGCTTTACTTCGCGATCGCAGAGCTCAGGATTTCTCCCTTACGCGATCGCATGGCAATCTCCGCGATCGCGGAGAGCAAAATTGTTCTGCAGTTATTGCAGCAGAACAGCAGTGCCTTTTGGCACAAAATGGTCCGTTTGGACCCCCGAATTCATCCCGAGGCTCCCGGGACCCCAACGAAAACCACCAACATACTCCAAAACACGATATGAACTCGTTCAAATCATAAAAACACGTCTAACAACATCAAAACCCACAATTCACATCGAATTCAAGCCTAAATTTCTTAAAACTTTCCGAATTGCACATTCGATCCAAAACCCGACCAAACGACGTCCGAATGACCTGAAACTTTGCGGACATATCCAAAATCACATAACGAAGCTACCGAAATTGTCGGAATTCCATTCCGACCCCCGGATCAAAATCTCACCTATCGTTCGGATTCGCCAAAATTTCAACCTTCGGCATTTCAAGCCTAATTGAGCTACGGACCTCCAAAATACATTCCGAACGCGCTCCCAACCCCGAAATCACCTAACGGAACTAATGGAACCATCGGATTTCCGTTCCGAGATCGTCTTAACACTGTTCCGGCTACGGGCCATTTTCTAGCTTCAAAGCTCTTATTTAGGGACTAAGTGTCCCAAAATGCTCAAATTTTCAGAACCGACTCTCCCGGCAAACCACAATAGTAGAAATGAACTTAGGGGAACAGTTAAATTAGGGATTGGGGCGTAATTTTCTAAAACGACCGGTCGGGTCGTTACATCTTCCCACACTTAAAGATTCGTTCGTCCTCGAACGAACATAGAAAACATACCTGGAGTAGTGAAAAGATGAGGGTACTGGCTGCGTATATCCTGCTCGGTCTCCCAAGTCGCCTCCTCGATCGGCTGGCCCCGCCACTGAACCTTTACCGAGCGATGTTCTTTGACCTTAGCTTTCTGACCTGCCTGTCTAGAATGGCGACTGGCTCCTCAACATAAGACAGATCCTTGTCTAGCTAAACAGAAGTGAAATCCAACACATGCGACGGGTCACCAAGGTATCTCCGGAGCATGGAGACATGAAATACGGGATGAACTCCGGCTAGACTGGGAGGTAAGGCCAACTCATATGCAACCTCCCCAACACGCCTCAAAATCTCAAAAGGGCCAATAAACCTAGGACTCAGCTTTCCTTTCTTCCCAAACCTCATAACGCCCTTCATGGGCGAGACTCGAAGCAGAACCCGCTCACCAACCATAAAAGCCACATCGCGAACCTTCTTGTCCGCATAACTCTTCTCTCTAGACTGGGCTGCACGAAGTCTGTCCTGAATCACCTTGACCTTGTCCATAGCCTCCTGAACCATATCAGTACCTAGCAACCCGGCCTCGCCCGGCTCAAACCAACCCACGGGAGACCTGCACCTCCTACCATATAGGGCCTCGTACGGTGCCATCCGAATACTAGACTGGTAGCTGTTGTTATAAGCAAACTCCGCCAGTGGCAAGAAGTGATCCCATGAACCTCCAAACTCAATCACGCACGCACGGAGCATATCCTCCAAAATCTGAATAGTGCGCTCGGACTGGCCATCAGTCTGGGGGTGAAACGCTGTGCTCAGCTCCACCCGAGTGCCTAACTCCTACTACACAGCTCTCCAGAACTGTGAAGTGAATTGAGTGCCTCTATTTGAAATGATGGAAACCGGAATACCATGCAACCGAACTATCTCCCTGATGTAGATCTCCGCCAGTCGCTCCGATAAATAAGTAGTGCTCACCAGTATGAAAAGGGCAGACTTGGTCAGCCGATCCACAATAACCCAAATAGAATCAAACTTCCTAACAGTCCGTGGAAGCCCAGATACAAAGTCCATGGTGATGCGCTCCCATTTCCACTCTAGAATCTCAATCCGCTGCATCAATCCACCCGGACGCTGATGCTCATACTTCACCTGCTGGCAATTGAGGCATCTAGAAACATAACCAACTATATCCCTTTTCATTCGCCTCCACCAGTAATGTTGTTTCAAGTCCTGATACATCTTCGCGGCACCCGAATGGATGGAATACCGCGAACTATGGGCCTCTGCTAGAATCAGCTCTCGAAGATCATCTACATTGGGCACACAGATGCGCCCCTGCATCCTCATAACTCCATCATCCCCGATGGTAACATTTCGGGCATCACCACGCCGAACTCTATCCTGAAGGACAAGCAAATGAGGGTCGTCGAACTGACGCTCCCTGATGCGGTCAAATAGAGAAGACCGAGAAACCACACATGCAAGAATCCGACTGGGCTCCGAAAGATCCAGTCTAACAAACTGCCTGGCTAAATCCTGAACATCCATCGCCATAGGCCTCTCCGAAGCTGGTAGATATGCCAAACTCCCCAAACTCTCTGCCCGACGACTCAAGGCATCGGCAACCACATTAGCCTTGCCCGGATGATAGAGAATAGTAATATCATAGTCTTTCAGTAGCTCCAACCATCTCCTCTGACGCATATTCAGGTCCTTCTGCTTAAGCAAGTGCTGCAAGCTCCGGTGATCAGTGTAGATCTCACAAGGAACCCCATATAAATAATGACGCCAAATTTTCAAGGCGTGAACAATGGCGGCTAGCTCCAAATCATGAACAGGGTAATTCTTCTCATGCACCTTCAGCTGTCTCGACGCGTAGGCAATCACCCTACCGTCCCGCATCAATACCGCACCGAGTCCAACTCGTGAGGCATCACAATATACAGTATAGGACCCCGAACCTGTAGGCAACATCAATATAGGGGCCGAAGTCAAAGCTCTCTTGAGCTTCTGAAAGCTCGCCTCACACTCGTCTGTCCACTGAAAAGGGGCACCCTTTTGGGTCAATCTAGTCATAGGTGCAGCAATCGAAGAGAACCCCTCTACGAAACGACGGTAATAGCCCGCCAAACCAAGGAAACTGCGAATCTCAGTAGCTGAGGAGGGTCTGGGCCAACTCTGCACGGCCTCCACCTTCCTCGGATCTACTCGAATACCATCACTCGACACCACGTGGCCCAAAAATGCCACCGAACTCAACCAGAATTCACATTTAGAGAACTTGGCATAAAGCTGCTTCTCCCTCAGAATCTGAAGCACTATCCTCAAATGTTGCTCGTGCTCTTCCCGGCTCCGGGAATATACTAGAATATCATCAATGAAGACAATCACGAACGAGTCCAGATAAGGCCCGAACACACTGTGCATCAAATGCATAAAGGCTGCTGGGGCATTAGTCAGCCCAAAAGACATCACGAGGAACTCATAGTGACCATACCGGGTCTTGAAGGCAGTCTTCGGGATATCTGGCTCCCGAATCTTCAGCTGGTGATATCCAGAGCGCAAATCAATCTTTGAAAACATCTGTGCGCCCTGTAGCTGGTCAAATAAATCATCAATACGGGGCAAAGGATACCGGTTCTTCACTGTAACCTTGTTCAGCTGACGATAGTCAATACACATACGCATAGAACCGTCCTTTTTCTTCACAAATAATACGGGAGCACCCCAAGGCGAAACACTGGGTCGAATGAAACCTTTACCCAATAACTCCTGTAATTGATCCTTCAACTCAGGAGGAGCCATACGGTACGGTGGAATAGAAATAGGCTGAGTGCCCGGCAGCAAATCAATGGCAAAATAAATATCTCTGTCGGGCGGCATGCCGGGAGATCAGCTGGAAATACATCAGCAAAGTCACGTACCACATGAACAGAATCAATAGAGGGAGTGTCAATACTGACGTCCCGCACATAGGCTAGATAAGCAGCACACCCCTTCTCAACCATACGCTGAGCTTTGAGAAAAGAAATAACACGGCTAGGGGTGTGATCTAGAGTACCACTCCACTCAATACGTGGAATGCCTGGCATAGCCAGCGTCACGGTCTTGGCGTGACAATCAAGAATAGAATAATGGGGCGACAACCAGTCCATGCCCAAAATAATATCAAAATCGACCATCCCAAGCAGCAATAGATCCGCTCTGGTCTCAAAATCACAAATGGTAATCAAACACGACCGATATACACGGTCCACAACCAAAGAATCACCCACCGGAGTGGAAACATAAATGGGGGCACTCAAAGAATCCCGAGGCACACCCGGATGAGAAGCAAAGTAAGAAGACACATATGAAAAAGTGGAACCAGGGTCGAATAGAACCGATGCCTCCCTGTGACTAACCAGAATAATACCTGTGATAACAGAGTCAGATGCAACAGCCGCAGCGCGATCAGGAATAGCATAGAATCTGGCCTGTCCCCCCTCTCGAGGGCGGCCTCTAGAACCCTGACCCCCGCCCCTGGCTGGCTGGGCAGGTGGAATAGCAGCTGGAGCTGGAATGATAGCCTGCTGACCCTGAGAGCCAGGCTGATGCTGCGAAGACTGGTGAGGTGCTCCCCTCCTACGCCTGGGGCACTCCCTGACCGGATGGCGAGTATCCCCGCACCCAAAGCAAGCTCTGGGAGGGCACGATGACTGTGACTGACCGGCCTTACCCCCACTAGTCTGACCCCTGGAAGGACCCCGCGCAGGAGGTACACTGGAAACTGGGGGAGCATAATAAGGCTCCTGAGGTGCTGGAAGACCTGGAGTACTACCGGCTGCGGGCAATGCCGAGTGAACTGGTCGACCGGAATAACCCCTGCCAAAACGACCGGCTGATGAAGTGCGGGCACCAGAGAAATGGCCCGACTCACGAGACCTCTTGGCCTCTCTCTCTCTCCGCTCTCTAGGGAGCATACTCTCGATCCTCCTGACGATGCTCACCGCCTGCTGATAAGATATATCTGTCTCCAACTCTCTGGCCATGCTGGATCGGATCGGCGGAATCAGGCCCTCAATAAATCTCCGCACTCTCTCCCGAACCGTGGCTACTAAGGTCGGTGCATGCCTGGCTAGACGGGTGAAACTGATAGCATACTTCGATACTGACAAGGAACCCTGTCGCAATCTCTCAAACTCCGAGCGCCAAGAATCCCTAAGGCTCTGGGGAACAAACTCCGTCAAAAACAGATTTGAAAACTGCGTCCAGGTCAACGAAGCGGACTCCTCCGGACTATCCAACTCATACGTGCGCCACCAATCATAAGCGGTCCCACGAAACTGAAACGTAGTGAAGGAAACCCCGCTGGTCTCCACAATCCCCATGGTAGAAAGAATACGATGACACTCCTCCAGAAAACCCAATGCATCATCTGAAGCCAAACCACTGAACACTGGAGGGTCATATTTCTTGAACCTCTCCAATCTACGCTGCTCGTCCTCAGAGCCAGCTGGCCCACCTCCAGGCTGTGCTGGGGCGGCAGGAGGTATAACCATAATCTCTGGAACCAGTCCCACTGGCACTCGCTGCTCAAGTGTAACGGCTGCGGGAGTCTGGGCCCCTCCCCCGGCCTGGGATGTAGCTATAGTGAGAGGATGCAACCCTGCCTGAGCTAAATTGGTATACATACTCATTAACTGGGCCAGGGTCTCCTGGAGCGCTGGAGTAATAGCAACTGTAGTCGGTGTACCAGGTGCATGCGCTCCAGCCTGATCCACCGGTGGAACCTCAGCGGTAGCGCGCACGGGTGTTGTGGCTGCACCTTGGGCACGTCCTCATCCTCTACCTCGGCCCCGGCCTCTGACGGCAACAACAGGGGGCGCGGGTACCTGATCCTCTTGAGTAGCACATGTCCTCACCATATGTAAGAGAATAGAAATCAATAGTTTAGATTTTTGATGCCAAAAATATCGCACGACAAGGAATCCAAAGAAATGAAGAGTTTCCTAAACAGTTACATAGCCCCTCGTAGATAAATACGGACGTCTCCGTATCGATCAGCGAGACTCTAAGTAACCGGTCTGTGTCCCGTGACTCCTATGAACCTAGTGCTCTGATACCAACTTGTCACGACCCTAGTTCACCAATCGTGAACATGTCGTGATGGCACCCGGTCCCCACGACTAGGTAAGCCTAACACGTTGCGGAATATACCAGTTTATGAACATTTAATAAGAATTTAGCGGAAAATAAGATGAAAGGAATGAAATCCGTGCCGCTTGGCACATACACCAATCAAATACGCTATTTAAAACACTACCAAGACCCGGAATCCCACGGGTAACACAGACTAAAAGAGATCATACAATTGTAGCTCTATGTAAAAGGAGTATCTAACAACGGAATGAAGGAAAATCATCTACTAGCACTAGAATAGAAGGAAGGCCTCCGGATCCGCGGACGTAGCAGATCATACCTCGAGGTCTCCCAAAACGCTGCTGAATCACCTGATATGAGCCTGTCCTGATGTACCTGGATCTCCACAACAAAAGTGTGCAAAAGAGTAGCATGAGTACACCACGGCGGTACTCGGTAAGTGCCAAGCCTAACCTCGATGGAGTAGTGACGAGGAAGGTCAGGGCCCTACTGAGAAATAATAATATAATGATAATAACAATAATAAGCAGTTTAAATGATAATAATTTCCGAAATTAACAACAATAAATGATTACCGCAATCGTCTACAATTAAGCTAACAACAAATAGTCAACTCAATAAAACCAGTCCAGGACCTGTGGGAATCGAACCCACAGTCCCATTGACAGTACCTCTGGGTCTCCGGGAATCGAACCCGCAGCCCATGTCTCAATAAATAATCAATAACTCGGGATCTCCGGGAATCGAACCCGTAGTCCCTACCAATAACTCAGGATCTCGGGAATCGAACCCGTAGTCCCTACCAATAACTCAGGATCTCGAGAATCGAACCCGTAGTCCCTACCAATAACTCAGGATCTCGGGAATCGAACCCGTAGTCCCTACCAATATCACGCCGGGTCTCTGGGAATCGAACCCACAGCCCTGGGTCTCCGGGAATCGAACCCGCAGTCCACAAGCACAACCAATAAAGGAATCCACAGAGAGAATAATTATGCTTAAATATAACTTCACCGAAAAATAGTGCCAATAATTATCAAGGAGTTCAAACAAGGCAATTAGGCAACTAAACAGTTAAGTACTACCTAATCATGCTTTCCTAACCACTACCGGGTAAAAATATCAAATTAACAGCCAAAGACAGGAATATCGCTCATAGAACATTTTAATTAAAGTGCATTTTCAACAACCAGCGCATGTACACGCCCGTCACCTCGCGTACAAGGCATTTAAACTATCACATAATATCCTAGGGGTGAGAATTCCCCCACACGAGGTTAGACAAGCCACTTACCTCGACTCCGGTACAAAACCGCTATGAAACAACTCTCTTGCCGCGAATGTCGGCCTCCACAAGTGTAGAATCTGATAAAAATCAATACAATCACATCAAAATAGGTCAATTGGGCATTACCCAATCAAAATAACTCAAAATACACCAAAACCCACAAGTTGCCAAAACCCGACTTTCGGTACGCTTATCGAAAAATCACGAAAATTATATATTCGGGTTCCTTATCTCAATACGAGTCTAGGCATATAAAATTTACCAAAATCGGACTCCATTTGCCCACTCAAATCAGAGATTTTCTAACATTTAGGCCTAGGGATCAAACCCACCTTTAATCTTCCCAATTTCGGTGAAATAATCACGGATTTCATGATAAACCAACGAATTAAGGTCAAGAAACTTACCCCCGATGATTTCCCGATGATATCCCAGCGTTTCCCCTTCAAAATCCTCTCTTGGAGCTCAACAATGGCGGTTTTGGTGTGTTAGGCCGCGACCGAAATGTTCTGGACTTAAAGTCACTGCCAGGCCATTTTACTCTACGCGATCGCAAACGTACTAACGCGATCGCGAAGAACAAACTATGGGCGGCCTAATTTTTCCTCTACGCGATCGCGTGACCCTGGACGCGATCGCAGTGAACAACTCATCAGTACTACGCGATCGCAAATGTACTAACGCGATCGCGAAGAACAACCTCGTCCGGCTCCCCAACTACCCTACGCGATCGCATACTCCCTCACGCGATCGCACTACTTCCGACCAATACCCTACGCGATCGCATACTCCCTCACGCGATCGCACTGGTTCAACCTCCAGACTTACGCGATCGCAGGCTTTACTTCGCGATCGCAGAGCTCAGGATTTCTCCCTTACGCGATCGCATGGCAATCTCCGCGATCGCGGAGAGCAAAATTGTTCTGCAGTTATTGCAGCAGAACAGCAGTGCCTTTTGGCACAAATTGGTCCGTTTGGACCCCCGAATTCATCCCGAGGCTCCCGGGACCCCAACGAAAACCACCAACATACTCCAAAACACGATATGAACTCATTCAAATCATAAAAACACGTCTAACAACATCAAAACCCATAATTCACATCGAATTCAAGCCTAAATTTCTTAAAACTTTCCGAATTGCACATTCGATCCAAAACCCGACCAAACGACGTCCGAATGACCTGAAACTTTGCGGACATATCCAAATTCACATAACGAAGCTACAGAAATTGTCGGAATTCCATTCCGACCCCCGGATCAAAATCTCACCTATCGTTCGGATTCGCCAAAATTTCAACCTTCGGCAATTTCAAGCCTAATTGAGCTACGGACCTCCAAAATACATTCCGAACGCGCTCCCAACCCCGAAATCACCTAACGGAACTAATGGAACCATCGGATTTCTGTTCCGAGATCGTCTTAACACTGTTCCGGCTACGGGCCATTTTCTAGCTTCAAAGCTCTTATTTAGGGACTAAGTGTCCCAAAATGCTCAAATTTTTAGAACCGACTCTCCCGGCAAACCACAATAGCGGAACTGAACTTAGGGGAACAGTTAAATTAGGGATTGGGGCGTAATTTTCTAAAACGACCGGTCGGGTCGTTACACCTACGAATATGGCCTTCTTATCCATTAGTTCAAGCTTTCCTTCATTAACGTGATAATAAGCTGGACACCCAAATACTCGTAAGTATGAATAGTTAGAGGTTTAACCTTACCATACCTCATTTAGAATCTTAAAGTCAATTGTCGATGCTGGAGATCGATTGAAAATATGAGCAGTAGTGTGAACTGCTGCAGCCCAATATACTTTGGACATTTTGGAATGTATGAGCACACAACGAGCCTTTTCAAGAAGAGTTCTGTTCATTCTCTCGACAACTCCATTATGCTGTGGGGTATGCCTGACAGTCATATGTCTTGAGATCCTATGAACCTTGCATAATTCATTAAACTCTTCATTGCAAAACTTCAACTCATTGTCTGTGCAAAGATACTTGATTTTCCGCTCCATTTGATTTTCAACCAAAATCTTCCACTCTTTAAATGCTTCAAAATTGAGAAAATACCTCTTTCCGCCCTTCGATGGAAGTTTAGAGGGACCCCATAAATCTGATTGGATGTAGTCTAGCACTCCTCTTGACTTGTGTTTACCAGTGCTGAAGCTGACCTTCTTCTGCTTCCCTAGAACACAGTGCTCATAGAATTCAAGTGTGCTAATCTTCTCACCTTCCAAAAGATTACGATTGCTCAATATCTCCAGTCCACGTGCGCTCATATGACCCAGTCTCATGTGCCATACTCTTGCCTTGTTATCATTAGATAACTGTACTGTAGATGCATTTACAGAGCCAACCATGGTGCTTCCGGCTAATGTGTAAAGGCACTTCTCCAACTTTCCTTTTAGCATAACTAAAGAACCTTTAGTTACCTTCATAGTTCATGCTTTACTCATGTACCTGTACCCTTGTTCATCCATAGTACCCAAGAAGATCAAATTCTTCTTCAGATCAGGAACATGAGGACTTGTGTAATAGTCGTCATGACTCCATCATGACAGCGAACTCAAACTGAGCCAATGCCAACTATTGCACAAGTTGCATTATTGCCCATTACTACGGTTCCTCTACTATTCTCGTAGCTGCTAAACTAGTCTTTTCGGAACGTCATATCCAGAGTAAAAGCAGAGTCTAACACCCATTTATTTCCATAATTACTATTATTACATGATGTTGTTAGCACATAATCATTATCAAAATCATGTACCTGTTCAACTGTAGATGCACTCGCCTTTTCCCTGGACTTTAACATTGGGCAATCTCATTCAAAATGCCCCTTCTTGCCACAACCCCAATACTCTGTATTCTTCTTGTTCACACGAGACTTTGATCTGCACTTTAATTTGCTCTTTCCATGTTGGCTAGTCCGGCCTCTCACAAAGAGCCAACTTGCCTGGTCATCCATGTCTCCTTCGATGTGCCTCCGCACATTACTAGAGTTAAGTGCATGTCGCACTTGCTCAAGCTTGATAGGCTTCTTACTATACATCATTGAATTCTCAATATTACGATATCCTGAAGTCAATGAAAATTCAAAGCACATGCAAGCGTTTCCTCCTCTCTTTTAATTCCTGCAATCTGCAAGTCCATTACAAGTTTATTGATCGCATCTAAATGATCTTGTAATGAAGTACCTGACCCAATCTTAAATATGTGAAGACGTCATTGTAACAACATCCTTGTTGTCACTGATCGGTCTTGGTATAACTCTTCTAGCTTTTCCTAACTGTTTGGTCGTCTTTTCGGTACCTGTACTCATTTCACAAAGCACATTAGGTGCAAGGGATAATTGGATTGAACTTAATGTATCCCCTTCAATCTTCCCCATGTCGGGAGCTGATGTATCCTTAGGATACTTTTCGTCTATTGCATGGATTGAACCTTCCCTCCACAGTAACGCCATCATCTGGATCTTTCTGATGTTTAACTTGTTGCGTCCACTGAATCTATCAATTTCAAACTTCATGGAACTCATCTTTGCTTGTTCTTTCTCCTTGGATCGCTAAAGAATCATGTCGCTCTGATACCAATTGTTAGCGGAAACGTAAAAGAAAGAACACAAGATTTAACGTGGTTCGGATCAAAATAATCTTACGTCCACCAGAGAACAATTGTCTTTCTATTATTTACAAAGGAAGGGGAGATTTCTCTATATGTCAAGAGTATCTAAAACAACGTAATGAAGGAAAACATCTACTAATACTATTAGAATAGAAGGAGGGCCTCCGGATCCGCGGACGTAGCAGATCATACATCGGGGTCTCCAATGTACTGCTGAATCACCTGAAATGTGCCTGATCTGATATACCTGGATCTACACAACAAAAATGTGTAGAAGAATAGCATGAGTACACCACGGCAATACTCAGTAATTGCCAAGCCTAACCTCGATGGAGTAGTGACGAGGAAGGTCAGGGCCCTACCGAGAAAACAATAACATAATGATCAACAATAATAAGCAGGAATAAGTAAGAATGAATCTGAAATAACAACAATGAAGTAATTACTGCAACCGACTACGATTAGCTAACTACAAGTAACCAACACGACATAAACTCAAATCAACAATCCAGGACCTGTGGGAATTGAACCCACAGTCCCTTTCTATATCCAACAACTCAGGATCCCCGGGAATTTAACCCACAGTCCCAATATCGGTATCTCTGGGTCTCCGGGAATCTAACCCGCAGCCCGTATCTCAATATCTCAGGGATCTCCGAGAATTGAACCCACAGTCTGTATCTCAATAAACTCCAGATCTCCGGGAATCGAACCCGCAGCCCTTGGATCCCCGGGAATCGAACCCGCAGTCCACAAACAATACCACTCCAGGTCTATGGGAATCGAACTCGCAGCCCGTATCTCAATATCTCAGGATCTCCGGGAATCGAACCCGCAGTCAACCAATACAAACAATAAAAGGAACGCACAGAGAAATATGATATGCATAACTACAACTCCACCAAACCGATACCAACAATAATCAGGAAGTTCAAGTAAGACAATTAGGCAATTAGACAGATAAATCCTATCTAATCATGCTTTTCTAACGAATATCAAGTAAATGTCACAATCTAAGCAACTAAGAACAGAAATATCACGAATTGGACAATTCAAGTAAGGTGAGTTCCAACAATCTGCGCATGTACACGCCCGTCACCTTGCGTACAAGGCATTTAAATTATCACATAATATCCTAGGGGTGAAGGTTCCCCCACACGAGGTTAGACAAGCCACTTACCTCGACTCCGGTACAACACCGCTAAGAGACAACTCTCTTGCCAGGAATATCGGCCTCCACAGGTGTAGAATCTGATCAAAATCAATAGAAATACATCAAAATAGGCCAATTGGGTATTACCTAATCGAAACAATTCGAAATACACCAAAACCACAAGTTGCCAAAACCCGAATTTTGGTATGCTTCTCGAAAAATTATGAACGTTATATATTCGGGCTCCTTATCTCAACACGAGTCTATGCATATAAAATTTACCAAAATCGGATTGCGTTTGCCCATTCAAATTGACGATTTATCATAATTTAGGCCTAGAGCTAAAACATCCCATTAATCTTCCATTAGAAGTGAAATACTCAAGGATTTCATGATAGAATAACGAAATTAGGCCATTAAACTTACCTCCGATTATTACCC
The DNA here is from genome assembly GCA_032618575.1 of Nicotiana noctiflora. Lineage (NCBI taxonomy): Eukaryota > Viridiplantae > Streptophyta > Magnoliopsida > Solanales > Solanaceae > Nicotiana > Nicotiana noctiflora. The sequence goes on along the minus strand of JASVEL010009556.1, from coordinate 204,821 downwards.
GATGATTCCCCAACAATTTCCCGTGAGTTTCTCTCTCTAGGACTCAAAAATGGTGTTTTTGTGACTAAACCCGCGACTGGTCTGCTTCTGGTTTTTAATTCACTGCCGGACGAAATTGCTCTACGCGTTAGCATTACTGTTCACGCATTCTTGATGAGCAGCCCAAACTTCTTCTACGCGAACGCAAAGTGTTCCACATGTTCGCGAAGCACAACTCTGCAGCCGTCCAGAATTTCTTCTACGCGGACGCGTGACACTGGACGCGAATGCAATGCTTTGCTTCACCCCTCTACGCGAAAGCATTACACGGGACGCGAACGCAATGGTCCCTTTCCTTCTTCTACCCGAACGCGTAGCTTGGGTCGCGAATGTGATGACCAAATCTCCCTTGCCTATGCGAACGCGGGCCTTGCCTCGCGAACACGAAGGCTAAAATCCTGCTACACTAATGCTGCTATTTTTTGCATCCAAGTCTAAAAATGGCCGGATGGTGGTCCGAATTCACCCCGAGGCCCTCGGGACCCCAACGAAAACCACCAACATACTCCAAAACACGATACGAACTTGTTCCAATCATAAAAACATGTCCTTAAACACAGAAAATATCGAATTATAGCGGATTCAAGCCTAAGTTTTCATCTAAATTTCTGAAACCAACATTCAATCGAAACCCGACCAAACGATGTCCGAATGACCTGAAAATTTACAGACATGTCCAAAATCATATAACAAAGCTATAGAAATTATCGTAATTCCATTCCGACCGCCGGATCAAAATCTCACCTATCGATCGGATTTCCAAAAATTTCAAACTTCGGCATTTCAAGCCTAATCGAGCTACAGACCTCCAAAATACATTCAAAACGCGCTCCCAACCCCGAAATCATCTAACAGAGCTAATGGAACCATCAGATCTCCGTTCCGAGGTTGTCTTAACATGATTACGAATACGGGCTACCTTTTAACTACAAAGCTCTCATTTAGGGACTAAGTGTCCCAAAACACTCCAAATTCCAGAATCGACCCTCCCGACCAACCACAATAGTAGAAATGAACTTAGGGAAACAGTTAAATTGGGCATCGGAGCGTAAATTTCAAAAACGACTAGCCGGGTCGTTACAAAATGGATCTTGCACATAGAAGCATTGGTGTGCTTGATATGCTAGAATAAAAGGATCTTCCTGATAGCATTTCTTATTGAAGTAGACATATGTAAGGCCATAAATATCCTCTTCAACCTCATACCAATCACACTTAAACAACACAACCTTAAAATGGCCATAGTAGTCTAACTCAACTATATCAATTATTCTGCCATAATAAGTCAATTTCGCATCAACTCGATTTTTATCCTTTGAGCTTGTGAAGCTTGTCGTTGTGGCATCTAATGTAACACCGCTATTTTGCATTTTATGCCTTGCATCATGCTGCCTCGTATGGAATCTATATCCATTAATGAGATACCCAGAATATCTTTTGGCAATTGAATTTGGTCCTATGGATAACTGTTTTATCAGATCGGACACATCCTCATGCAAGACACGAGTTTCAAACCATTGAGAGATGTTTTGACTATGATTTTTGGCCTTGCTCCATCTATATCCCCGCCTCTGATTATTAACCTCAACCTCATGTTCTCTACACAATAATAATTTTTATTTGTTAGAAAAAGATAAATAAAATAATTTTAGAATTATCTACACAAAATAAAATACTACATACTCATATATTCTTGAACATCATCACAATTGTTCAATACATATGCATGAGCCTGACATAGTGACTTTCCATCTAAAACAATTGGATCACTCTTTTTGGCTCCTAATGGGCAGCCTCTTTTAGGGAACAAACTGAAAGTTTGTGTATCATAACCACATTCATCATTATTTCGGGGTCATCTATTAAATCTGGTTTGCACACCCCCATGTAAGTATCTAGAGCATAACGTCAAACACTCTTCAACCAAATATGCTTTAGCAATAGACCCTTCAGGATAATATTTGTTGCGAACATATGATTTTAACGTGCACATATATCTTTCGGGAGGATACATCCATCGATTCTGAATGGGACCTCCTAATCTTTCTTTGTTTTCCAAATGAATAGGCAAATAAATCATTATATCAAAAAATGTTTGAGGAAAAATTCGCTCCAATTGATTCAATGTTTCTCTAATCTCATTCTCCAAACAATCTCGATCTTCCAGTGTGATAACTTTTTGACATAGACGGCGGAAGAAAGAGCTTAGAAGAATTAAAAGAATAGCAACATGATCAGGAAGGATGCTTTTAATTGGTATTTGCAACAAGTAATGTAACATGAAATGGGCATCATGCGTCTTATAACCAAATAATTTTCTTTCATCTAATTGCACACACCTAGATATATTGGAAGCACTACCATCAGGTAGCTTTGCTGTGTTTAGAACACCACAAAAAACTGATTTCTCTCCATTAGCCATTGAGAAGTACGCTTTTGCATACTTTGTTCTCTTGCCATCCTTTATATCTTTTGGTTGAAGGTTCTTTCGAATGGCAATCTCTTTTAGATCATAACGAGCATTTGCATGATCTTTCTCTTGCCAGGAATATCCAAAAGAGTTCCAATTACATTATCAACTATATTTTTCTCTATGTGCATTATGTCAAGATTGTGACGTGTTAGCAGAAACGTAAAAGAAAGAACACAAGATTTAACGTGGTTCGGATCAAAATAATCCTACGTCCACCAGAGAACAATTGCCTTACTATTATTTACAAAGGAAGGGGAGATTTCCCAATTACACTTAAGAGAATTTGTTAATTAACTCTCTACTCACAACAATATATTGTATTGTTTTTGGGATGGTTTATACAAATGAAAAAGTGCATCTATTTATAGGGGTAAGGACCTCCTCTTGATGTCATTGGTGACATCAAACTACATCCTCTTGATGTCATGGGTGACATCAAAGGAGGAAGCTTCCTCCTAGCATTCATGCCAACTCTTTCCACCAACTCTTCCAATTGGCATGCCATTGTTGACTAAATCTAAACCAACATTTTCAGCATGCCATTGTTGAATAAAACATAAACCAACATTTTCATGACGTAATGAGTTGTGCTGCCAATAAGGTAATTGGAAAAAAATTGACTTTTTCTTCCATGGACCACCATTTGTTCTATTTCTCTTTTTCCCAAAGACATTATTAATATGTTGTAAGTCAATAAGCGCATCAGTTCCCTTTAACAGAGGCGGAGGAAGCCTAAATTCTGTTGTCCCATTGAAAGACCTTTTGTTGGATCGCCATGGATGATCCATTGGTAGAAAAACACGATGATCCATATAACACATTTTTCGACTATGCTTAAGATAGCGAGAATTAGTGCCACAATTACAACAAGGGCAAGCAAGCTTCCCTTTTGTACTCCAACCAGATAACATAGCATATGCAGGGAAGTCGCTGATTGTCCACAAAAGAGCTGCTCGCATTTGAAAGGTTTGATTTCTTAAAGAATCATATGTTTCCACCCCAAACTCCCACTACACATTTAACTCTTCTATTAATGGTTGTAAATAAATATCAATGTCGTTTCCAGGTGACCGCGGCCCAGGTGTAAGCAGAGAAAGCATACAATATTCTAGCTTCATGCACATCCAATGAGGAAAATTATATGCCATTAAGATAACTGGCCATGTGCTATGAGATATGCTCATGGTTCGAAATGGATTGAACCCATCACTTGCCAAACCAAGTCTCAAATTGCGAGAATCTCTTGCAAAATCTGGATGAAAGCTATCAAAGTCTTTCCATGCTTGGGCATCAGCAGGATGCCTTAACTTCCCATATTTAGAACGCCCCTCGTCATGCCATCTTAAGGTATCCGCCGTCTTGGAGCACAAAAATAGCCTTTTGAGTTTAGGAATTAATGAAATGTGTCTCAAAGTCTATGCTGAAACGCGATGAGATTTTTTAGAACGCTCAACCTCGCTATCTGCTTCAGGATTTTTGATATATCTCGAAGCTCCACAAACATGACAATATTCATCATCCTTATGTTCATTCCTAAATAGCATGCAATCATTGGGACATGCATCGATTTTTTTCATAATCATGACCGAGATCCTTAACCATAGACTTGGATTTATTGTAGGATAAAGGAATGTTCAACTCGGGCATCGCTTCTTTCAATAACTCTAAAAGAGAAGTGAATGACGCATTGCTCCATCCATGTAGACACTTGAACAAATGTAGACGAATTGTGAATGATAATCTAGAGAATCCTTTACAACCAGGATATAGTTCTTCGCTTGCCTCATCAACTAAATTATAGAATTTATTGGCATCTTCATTTGGACCTTCATAAAGTCCTTCGGCTTGTGCAATATCTCTAAATTGATCATTCAATAACCCATTGATATCATCATACGAGTTAGTTTCGTCACTCATATCATCATCAACATTCAAAGGGATTTCCCATTCCCCGTGATTAATCCATCTTGTATAACCTTGAACAAATCCATAGCATATTAGATAATCATGTATAACATTCCTTTGAGTCCAACGAATATTGCAACACTTTGCACATGGGCATTGAATTTCCTTGCCTTGAGGATCTCCATATAGGTAAGCAAATTCTAAGAAAGATTGTACCCCATCAATATACTCTTTGCTATACCTTGGTAAATCCATCCAATCCTTGGATGGAACATTTGAAACCCTAAAAATCATAAATTAATATCGAATCAACAAATATATAATCATTTAAGTATTATATATGCATTACAAATAAATCCTAAAAGTCATGAGTAAGTTTTCAAATTTATATGTTATGTAAGATGATAAGAATATCTTACCTAGTCATGACACTTATGTTAAGCCAAACCCAACTTCAAATATGGACCTTCCTGAGCGTTGACTTTTGTTCTTGGAGGAAAGAGTAAAATTAATAGGATCCACACAACAAGAAGATAAATCAACAAGATATTGAGTCTCCCGAGCCTGAGCTATTTAGATTTGATAATATCGAGTGAAATAAAATCGAGTTAAGCCGAGGTAAAATGCATTAAAGTCAAACCGACTCTAATTAAGTCGCTTACCAATGCCTAGATAGGCTAACAGTTGAGGAGAATACCGTGAACCCGTCTAGGGAACACATCATTGATATTCTCAAGCCATCTATTCCAATGGCCTAGGCACCCTTACCAAGGCCTCCTCCACTGTATCCTCAAAGATTGGCAAAGCAAAAAGGATATAATCAATTTAAGAAGTTCAAAGAGATGATGAAGAGCTTGACCATTAATGTGCCCTTGCTGGAGGCACTTGAACAAATGCCCGGGTATGCGAAATTTATGAAGGATTTGCTGACGAAGAAGAGGTCGATGGATTGTGAAATGATAACGATGACTCACCAAGTGAGTGCCATAGTTCATTCCATGGTTCCTAAGTTAGAAGACCCCGGAGCCTTCACCATCCCTTGTACTATTGGAAGTGCTAATTTTGCCAAAGCACTTTGTGATTTGGGTGCTAGTATCAATCTTATGCCATACTCCGTATTTAAAACCTTAGGTATTGGACAACCCCGTCCAACGTCAATGAGGTTGCAAATGGCGGATCGTTCTATGAAGAGGCCTTTGGGAATTATTGGCGTTGTGCTAGTGAGAGTTGAATAGTTTATCCTACCGGCCGATTTTGTCATTCTTGATTATGATGTTGATTTCGAAGTGCCTATCATTCTTGGTAGGCCATTCTTGGCTACCGGGAAAGCTCTTGTGGATGATGAAACGGGAGAATTGACATTTAGGGTCGGTGATGAGAAGGTGGTTTTTCATGTGTGCAAATCCATGCGCCAACCAAATAGCACCAAAGTGTGCTCGTTTGTGGACATTGTCACAGCGGTGATAGTGGATGACACAAGCGCCATGATCAATGTTGAGGATCCACTTGAGGTTGTACTTTTAAACATGAAGACCAACGAAGATGCTGAACGTGTGGAATGTGTAAATGCCTTGCATGGTATGGGCTCGTACTCTTATGAGCCAAGGAAGTTATCATTGGATCTTGAGAACAGCAAGACTCCTCCCACAAAGCCATCAATTGAGGAGCCGCCGATGTTGGAGTTGAAACCATTTCCTCCTCACCTCAGATATGAGTACTTGGGTCTCAATTTCACTTTGCCAGTCATTCTTTCTTCTTGCTTGACTAACATGCAGGTTGACGCCACTTTGGCGGTCTTACAAAAGCGGAAGTGAGCAATTGGATGGACTTTGGCAGACATTCGGGGAATAAGCCCCATTTTGCATGCAGAAAAGAATATTGGAGGAGAATGCTCGACCATCACTTGAGTACCAAAGAAGATTGAACGAGGCTATGCAAGAGGTTGTCAAGAAGGAGATTATAAAATGGTTGGATGCCGGGGTGGTCTACCCCATCTCGGATAGTTCTTGGACCACTCCGGTCCAATGTGTTCCAAAGAAGGGTGGCATGACAATTGTCACCAATGCAAAGAATGAGCTAATTCCTACTCGTACTGTTACGAGTTGGAGAGTTTGTATGGATTATAGAAAGCTTAACAAGGTGACAAGGAAAGATCATTTTCCATTGCCGTTCTTGGATCAAATGTTGGACCGATTGGCGGGTAGAGCTTATTATTGCTTCTTGGATGGATACTCGGGGTACAATCAAATCCTCATTGCCCCAGAGGATCAGGAGAAGACAACTTTTACATGTCCCTATGGCACATTTGATTTCTCTCGAATGCCATTCGGATTGTGTAATGCCCCTGCCACTTTTCAGAGGTGCATGATGGCGATCTTCACCGACATGGTGGAAGACATTCTCGAGATATTTATGGATGATTTCAGTGTAGTTGGAGATTCCTTTGATGATTGCTTGGAAAATTTGGACCGTGTATTAGCTAGATGTGAAGATACAAACCTGGTGCTTAATTGGGAAAAGTGCCACTTTATGGTGAAAGAAGGAATTGTCTTGGGGCACAAAGTTTCGAAAGATGGTATTGAGGTCGATAAGGCAAAGATTGAAGTCATTTCAATGCTTCCTCCCCCTAACTCTGTCAAAGGGGTGAGGAGTTTCCTAGGGCACGCCGGGTTCTATCGGCGATTCATCAAAGATTTTTCCAAGATTGTGAAACCTTTGTGTAAACTTTTGGAGAAGGATGCAAAGTTTGTTTTTGATGGGAGATGCATGGAGTCTTTTGAGTTGTTGAAGAATAAATTGACAACTACCCCTATCATTACCGCACCCAAATGGAATTTGCCCTTTGAACTAATGTGCGATGCAAGTGATGTGGCGGTAGGTGCGTTACTTGGTCAAAGGCTCAACAAGATGTTCCACCCAGTGTACTACTCAAGTAAAATGATGAATGAGGCTCAGCGGAATTATACTGTCACAGAGAAGGAATTGTTAGCCATTTTATTTGCCATGAAAAAATTTCGTCCTTATCTTATGGGGGCTAAGGTGATTATCTACACCGATCATGCCGCTCTTCGGTACTTGATAACAAAAAAGGACTCCAAAGCAAGATTGATGAAATGGGTATTTCTCCTTCAAGAATTTGATCCAGAGATTGTTGACCGAAAATGTAGTGAAAATCAAGTGGCGGACCACTTGTCTCGTCTAGAGGAGGAGGGGAGGTCATCCAACGGCCTTGAAATCAATGATTCTTTCCGGATGAGCAACTCCTTGCAGTGTCAATGAATGATATGCCATGGTTCGCCGATGTAGCCAACTACCTTGTGTCCGGTGTGGTTCCATGTGAGCTCTCTTCCAACCAAAGAAAAAAGCTAAAGCGGGATAGTTTGGACTTTTATTGGGATGATCCATACCTTTTCAAAATTTGTATGGATGGAGTGATTAGAAGGTGTATCCCGGAGAGCGAACAAATGAGCATCTTGGAGGCTTGTCATTCCTCTTCCTATAGTGGTCATCATGGGGGAGTGAGGACGGCCTCCAAAGTCTTGAGCTGTGGATTCTATTGGCCGATAATTTTCAAGGATTCTAGTGATTTATTGAAGAGCTATGATGCATGTCAAAGAGCTGGTGGAATTTCAAAGAGAGATGAGATGCCTCTAAATACCATTCTAGAAGTTGACATTTTTTATGTGTGGGGCATTGACTTCATGGGACCTTTCGTGAGTTCTTGTGGAAACACATATATTTTGGTAGCAGTGGACTATCTTTCGAACTGGGTAGAAGCCGTGGCTCTTCCTAACAACGAAGCACGGAGTGTTGTGAACTTTTTGAAGAAATACATCTTTACAAGATTTGGGACCCCCGTGCTATTATTAGTGATGGGGGCTCTCATTTTTGTAACAAGGCTTTCGATTCATTGTTGACCAAGTATGGTGTTAATCACAAAGTCACTACTCCATACCATCCCCAAGCAAGCGGTCAAGTTGAAGTTTCAAATCAGGAAATCAAGAGCATCTTGTCTAAGACGGTCAATGCAAATAGGACCATCTTGTCTAATACGGTCAATGCAAATACTTTGTGGGCTTATAGGATGGCCTACAAAATGCCAATTGGTATGTCTCCTTACCGATTGGTGTTTGGTAAGGCTTGTCATCTTCCGGTAGAGCTTGAACATAAAGCGATGTGGGCCTTGAAAAAGCTGAACTTAGAATGCGATGTAGCAGCTAATCTCCGGGTTGATCATTTGAATGAGCTTGACGAGTTTAGATTTCATGCATACTCCAGCTCGTCCTTATACAAGGACAAGATGAAGTACCTTCACGATAAATATGCTCGAAGCAAGGAGTTCAAGGTTGGTGACATGGTTCTTCTCTTCAATTCCCGGTTGAGGTTGTTTTCGGGAAAGCTCAAGTCAAAGTGGTGTGGCCCTTTTGAGGTAGTAGGTGTGACCCCGTTTGGAGCTCTAGACTTAAAGAACAAAAATGGTGAAATATTTCGAGTTAATGCGCATCAGGTGAAGCACTATTTGGGGAAGCCGGATGACAGCCAGGTTGTGGCACTCTTGCACTTGAAGTGATGGAATGGTAACTTACATCGTGTCGCGACGTTAAATCAGGCGCTTCTTGGGAGGCAACCCATGTCTTTTTCTCTTTATTTGTTTTCTTCATCAGTAGGATAGGATTTTGGAGCTAACAGTGTGTGAAGTATTGCAGGGAGTATGTTGAAATAATGCATGGAAAATACAAAAGTGAACAGTTCTCTGAAGTTTGGCCACGCGGCCGCACAACAAATTAGTGCGGTCCGCGTGGATTGTTTAAAACGAAGATCTGAGCCTAAGGAGACCCATGCGGTCCGCATACCAAAAGTGTGCGGTCCGCGTGGGGTGGACAAGAGAGAATGAAATTTAACAGGTCTCTGAAGATTGGCCACGCGGCCGTACACCAAATCAGTGCGGTCCGCGTGGAAATTAGGCACTTGAGAAGTTCTCTGAAGTTTGTCACACGGCCGCGTACCAAATCAGTGCGGTCCGCGTGGAAACTCATCAGGAAAGAAGGTTTCTGAAGATTGTCACGCGGCCGCAACACAAATCAGTGCGGTCCACGTGACTTGCTCGGCAAAATGAACACAGGTTAAATCCTGTGCGGTCTGCGTGCCAAAAGTGTGCGGCCGTGCAGGTAGGTAAGTGAAGGGTCCCACACCTTTTTCTATAAATAGGCATCCCTGGCCTTCATTAAACCTTTTGGCCAAATTTCATTCTGAGATCAATTTTAACTGTTCATCCCCGTTCTTTGTGCTTCAATTACAACTTCAACCACTCTTGGTAACATTTCATCTTTAATTTATTGTCTTCATTACTTTATAGTGTATATAAATTAATCAATGATTAGAATAACTTCTTAATTTCTTAAATTTTTCCTCTTTTAATTGATAATATTAGGATCAAGCATGATAGTTATATAATTAGGGCTAAGTTTCCTTGTTAAAATAATTGAGTAGGGACACCTAGGACACATGATATTGAACACATTGGACCAAATTGAACAAAAAGGTACCCTGGCAGTTTTGTTTTTTGCCCTACGCGGCCGCACACTTTGTTGTGCGGACCGCGTGCCCGAGCTTCAAAGATTGAAAAATGTGGTTGTTTATTTTGTGCGGACCGTATCCATTTCTGGGCGATCCGCGTTGACCTCATGCGACCGCAATTCAAATCAGTGCGGTCTGCGTGGGTCAACTTTAGAGAGTTTCTTCATTAGTTGATCAACCTCTGCGGACCGCGTGGAAAAAGTGTGCGGTCCGCGTGAGTCAACTTCAGAGGGTATTGCTTATAACTGCTTAGCATGTATGGACCGCGTGGCAAAAGTTTGCGGTCCGCGTGGCCTCTGTTCTTCACTGTGCCTATTCTGTATATATTCTTCTGTCATTGTATACTGCTCACGTGCTTCGACTAACCAATCTAGACTCTATTTTTGTAGGCAATGACGAAGAAACATCTAGCACAATGTAGGGGTAAACAACCTAGGAGGGGTGGTCCCTCCCGAGGGGGCAAAGGCAAAAGGATAGTAAAACTCACCCCGGAGGCCCGGGAAAACATCAAGAAAACCCGAAAGATAATTCGGGAAGCTGACAGAGCGGCCTCTCATTCCACGAGGAGTGATTACGTTCCTTCCAGAAGTATCACCTCAGAGTCTGCCCCCTCCCACATGTCCATCTCAGTACCAAACATGGTTTCCTTATCTCCAGAAAAAGACAAACCCACAGTTGCCACTTCCAAGCAAGTAAATGTAGTCTCAGACTCGTCTGATGAGTCTCGAGATGAGAAGATGAATCCCAATATTTGGAGAAGTTAGCCCAGAAGGAGGAGGCCCGACCTTGGTTAGCAGAAGTGCTAGCGGCTCCCGAAACTGTTCCGGTGTGGCTAAAAGCACAAGAGAAGATTTACAAGAACACCCTCAGCTTCAAAGCAAAAGGGTGGTTGACCTTTGTCTGCAACCGTCTGGATTCCACCACTTATGATCATTCAGTGCCGAATGATAGAGCGATGTTGGTAGCTTCGATCATGGACGGCTTCCCACTAAATGTGGGAAATATCATGTATAGGGTCATCTCAAATGTGGCCCATGAGACCAAGATGAACTACCCCTTCCCCAACACATTGACATTGTACTTCAGAGAGCTGAAAGTGAAAAGAAAGAAGTTTGATGTTTTGGTGCCTCCGGCGGGGGCTTATTCGTGGTATGATCAAAAGGGTCCGGACAACCCTAAGACGGCCAAGAAGAGCCAAGCCACCGCTTCCACCACAACTGGCCAGTCTGAGGAGCCAGCTATCACTACTACTAAGCAGGCCACTTCACTCCCTCCGTGTCCATCTACAGCACCTTCCTCATCTACAGCTGATCCGGAGATTCCAGTCTCCAAGATGCACCGGTTTACTGCCAACCAGCTGTCCTACACATTGACCAGTTTGAACAACTGGATGTCAGCTGCGACATCCAAGTTGTCCACTTTGACAACAGTGGTTTAGTCCCATAGCGCACCAGTGACGGTGGAGGTCCCAGCTTCTATTGAGGACACATTGAAGAAGATCCTGGATAACCAGGAAAAGATGATGAAGAAGCAAGATAGTCTGGCTGAGGCGGTTGACTCATACAGCAAGTCACTCAAGAGCATTGCTAGGGAGCATAGGAAGCTAAGGAAGACCAAGGCCTCGACGGAATCGGTTGCAGCTCTAAAGGAGAAGGTGGACAAGTTGGTAGTTGATCATTTGCCTCTGGATCTATTGTTTGGTGAGCCGGCCGTAGAGCCACATTCGAAGCAGCCACAGGAGGAGCCCAGGCCACACAAGAAGAGAAAGTTCCCTAACACTGACGGAGTGGTGATCATGGTAGCTCCTGAGCAGCAGGAGGGGTCTTCCAGTGCACCCACAACAGCAGATGAGCCTCCTCCAGAGCAGGCACATTTCCCAGCAGCACAACAGAAGGTTGGGGACCACTCTAAGGTCCCCACCACTACAGCGGGTGAGGGAGCCAGTCAGAGTCATCTAGTTGATCAGGCTTGAGGGGCCATCTATATCCTTTCTTTGTGCTTTATTTGATAGTTAGCATTGGGGACAATGCTAGCTCTTATTCGTGGGGGTGTGCCCTACTGTTTTTGATTTTGGACTGTATATATTTGATTTCATTCAGTACATTCATAGACGTAGTATTTGTATATATTTTAACACTTTGATCTACTTTAGTTTCATTTTGAACACTTTTGATTGTATATTCAGATGTATCTTTGTTCATATTCATTTGACTTTTCATTTGACTTTTCACTTTTTGGTTATTCTCGTAGAATCATTAGATTTTGTTTTAAGCTTTCAATAAACCCTTGGTTTTCTTAATGCCACGGTTCTTTCCAAAGGTAAAGTGTTGTGTGAACCGGGTGGCTCTTCCCTATGATAGATAGCGTGATGACTTTCTTAAGGGTTGAGTTAGTTTTTTTTTTCTTTTTGATTTTAAAACTTTTTGTTAGTTAAGGGTACCTCGGGCGAACTTCACTTGGGCCTAGCACATTTGTCTCCGATCTTATGGTCAAAGACATCAAGTTGTGTCTAGATTGGTGAAAGTTGTGGCGTTGAGAGTCTTGTGTTGATCGAACAACCATCGATTGGTCATATGGACCAAAATGTGCTCGAATCTATTCCGAGGTTGGTGTGGGCCTTCGACTCCATTTATTGGTGATCTCTGAGTGTAAGTGTGGTGAGAAAGTAGAATTGTGAGCCCAAGCACCGTACCAATGGTCTAGAACTTGCCCCGAATGTTTGTTGAGGCGAAATCCTAGGTGAAATTTGACTTGAGAAGTGAGTGTAGGCTATCTTTGATCCAAATGAACATACCGTGAATCATTCCTTCCAACCTACCAATAAATGAATCCCTAGTCACCCCTTTTGAGCCTAAAACCTTATTTCTTCATAAATCAAAGTGCAAGCCTATACCCAATTTAGACCTTCTCTTGGCACCCAAAGATCTTCCCTTAAAGTGATTGCAAAAGTATAAGTTTGGGCGGGGGGGGGGGGGGGAAGACAAGATAAGAACAAGAAAGGCACCAATGTGGCAAAAAGGCACAAAAGCAATAAGAAAAAGAAAGGGGCATGGAGAAAAAGGAAACAAAGAAAAAAACAAGTAAAAAGTTGAAAAATACCCAAAAAAGGGGACCAAAAAGAGTTGAGAAGTGAAAGGGAAGAAGGAAGAATGAGAATGAATTGGTCAAAGAAAGAAGTGTCAATTGCAAAACGGAAAAGTGCCATGGTGTCTCTCTTTCACCCCTCAAAAGAGGAAATGTCAAAAAGAGTCAAAAAGGTGTTCCATAAATGAATCAAAAGAAGCGCTTTAGGGAAGGTTGAACCATTAAGAGCCAAATTCCTACCCTACCCAAAAAGCCTTCACAATGACTCCCAAAAAGTCCTATATGATCTCAAGTTGAGAAGAGCCTACATTAGTGGATACTTACATAAAGGGAAAGCCTATGGTACCTAGTGTCGGGCTTAAGGACTCTTCTTTGAGAGAGCAAGTGTGAAATTATCCACATTGATTTGAGTGCAAATAAACTAAAAGGTGAGGTGCACTTAGGGAGAGCCGTAGATGTATGAGTTTAGGGTCCACAATAACCAAAGTGTTTGAGAAAGGCTCCTTGATGGATCGAGTCAACCCTCGAAGCTCTTGTGTCACACTTGATCCACAAAGCTTCAAAGTTTCAAAAAGGTGTCAATAATACATTTGCTTTTGGGGCAATTGTTAGTCCCAATTGATGTTTGTGAGGTTACCCCCGGACAAATAGGGGTATTTTGGTGTCTTTTCTCTGAAGGTTAGGTCTTAGTTTTGATTTGCTTGAGGACAAGCAAATGTTTGAGTTTGGGGGAGTTGATAACTAGGAATCTTGCCTTAGCTTTGTGCACAAAATGTGTTTAAATGGCTTTGAATTGCTTACAAGTGCGCTATATTGCAGGTTTGAGCGAAAAAGGCTGAATATCATCAAAGCGGCTCAAAAAGGAGTGAAATCGGCAAAGCGTAAAAGAAGAGAAGAAGGACTTCAAACAAGCCTGTGCGGACCGCACTGAAATGGTGTGCGGTCGCACAGGATAGTTCAGAGAAGGAACGAGTTCGAGCTATCACTGCGTGGACCGCACTGATTTGGTGTGCGGCCGTGCAGGAATGATCAGAGAAGGCCAATCTCCCATGCAGATCCATGCGGACCGCGTCCTCAAGTGTGCGGTCCGCAAAGAAGAAGACCAGAGCAGAAAAATGTCTAAGGAACAAGTCCCACGCTGCCGCGTGCCATATCGTGCGGCCCGCGTGGGTAAAGGATCAAAGACTTTGCATTCAAGGGATTTGTTCAGTGCGGCCGCATGACAAATGTACGCGGTCCGCGCTACTGTACATGAGCGGCCGCGTGACAATTGTATGCGGTCCGCGTGACCTATTCCAGCAGTAGACCTTCAGTAGCCCAATTACCCTACGTTGCCGCACGACAAAAGTGTGCGGTCCGCATGAGTCCCGCAGGGGCATTTTTGTCCGAAAATTTCAGGGTAGTATAAATAGCTTCTTTTTCTTTTTTAGGTTATGTTAGATACTACACAGTGACGGCTGAGCTCGTGAGACTCTTATATACACCTATTTTTGGCAATTTTGTACTAGATTAACATTAGATTTCAATTCCAATTAATTACCATGTCAATTTTATCTTCAATTTCTTCATCTTCTTCAATTTCTATTGCTAGCTAAACCCATAGCTAGGGTTGTAGCCCAACCCTAGTGTGGGTAATTGATGGGTTAGATTACTAAATGCAAGGATGATTGTGGGTGATTGGTTTTGGGTTGATTGAATGCTTTTAATTAGGATTTTGTGGTTGCAAACATGAAATCTATTTTTTGTGGGTTTGGTCTCTACTTTGTAAAGAGAGTCTAAAACCTCTCAATCAATCCCAACAAGAACTTGGGATGGACCCAAGAGAATGGTAGTCCCAAGTAACGGGTATAAACCTCGAGAGAGTAATTACCCAACTTGAGCCTAAAGTTGCTTGGACAAATTAGCCTACCCAATTGGTCTCTCGAGAGTCAATTGGGAAAATTTGTTCTCTCTATCGAGAGGTGTGAGAATGAATGCATAGAGCAACGGCTATCCGATAATCCCATACATCATCTTTGCATTGAATTTCTATACCCATTAGTTATTCCACCTAGGCATAAGCTACTTCCCTAGTCCCCTTTCCCATTAGAAATTTAAAATTAGAAATAGCCTTAGAATAATCTAGATTACACAAAAGTAGTTGATACAATAGTTTATAAATTGAAAATACCAAAAATGCTTGAAGTCAAACTAGAAGCCAAAATCCAATACTAGTGCAACATAATTATTCACTCCAATATCTAACTCCCTGAGGAATTGACCCCGAACCACTATTCGGGTAAAAGTAGTAGTGCCTGCTCATACCTTCGGGTTGAGTTTGCCACGATAAACAGGGTCCCAGTGATGCCCGACGACGAGCAACGTCGTCTTGAGAGGTTCAGTAGACTATCTCCTCATATATTCAGTGGTAGTCCGGGCGAGGACGCCCAATATTTTTTGGACAAGTGCCATCGGATGCCCCGTACGGTAAGGATTTTGGAGTCGAGTGGTGTGTCCTTTACTACATTCCAGTTTCAGGAGAAGCCTTCGCTTGATGGGAGGCTAATGAGCGCCGTAGGCTGGCACGGGCAGCACCATTGTCATGGCAGGAATTCTCCACTATTTTCTTGGAGAAGTGGATACCTTGATCTCATAGGGAGGAGATGCGTAGGATGTTTGAGTGGCTTCACCAGGGGGACATGACAGTGTCAGAGTATGAGGTTAGATTCACAGAGTTATCCAGATATGCATCGTGGTTGGTTCCTACTGATCAGGAGATGATCAAACGCTTTGTTGATGGGCTTATTTATCCTATCCGTATTTTGATGACCCGAGAGAGGGTTCTAAGTCACTCATTTTAGGATGATTTTGACATAGCTCGTGACATAGATATAGATCATCTCATGAGTGAGAGAAGAGGGGGGCCAAAAGGCCTCGAGGATCAGTTAGTTCCAGTGGCACTCAGACTAGAGGGCAGAGTCAGCAGAGCCGAGGTCGCTTTTTTAGATCTTCACAGCCAGCCCACTCAGATTATCGTGGGTCATCTTCTAGCTGAGGTTATCAGGGTTCTCACCAGGGCCAGTCATCTCTCACTGCTCTAGGACGTTATCAAGTTCATCGCAGGCTCCATCTGTTCAGGGTTCTTCTCGACCTAGTTCTTCTGCTGAATACTATGGTGCGAGGGGTTTCCATCAGTCCCAGCCCCCAACACCTGGGAGTTGCTTCGCGTGCGAAGTGTTTGGGCACATCCGTAGAGTGTGTCCCCGTCTTGTATCTAGGCCATATAAGTAGAGGGGACAACCCTCATCTTCTGGTCCATCAACTTTAGCACCCGCCCCGCCAGCTAGGCGTGAGGGTCAGACAGCCAGGGGTTGCCCTCGAGAGGGAGGCCGATCAAGTGGTAATGCTAGATGTTATGCTCTTTAGGGCCATTCTAATGAAGTCGCTTCTAATGCTGTTATTACAGGTATTATTTCAGTCTGCCACAGAGATGCCTCAGTTTTGTTCGATCCCGGTTCCACCTATTCTTATGTATGTGCGTATTTTGCTTCTCATTTGGGAACGACCCGAGGGTATCTTGCGTTGCCCGTGCATGTATCTACCCCGGTGGGTGACACCATTATTGTGGACCATGTGTACCGGTCCTGTCTTGTAACTATTGAGGGTCTGTAGAACCGAGTAGACCTGTTGCTTTTGAGCATGATTGATTTTGATGTTATCTTGGGCATGGATTGGCTATCTCCGTGTCACGCTATTCCGCATTGTCATGCCAATATAGTCACATTGGCTATGCCGAGCATTTAGAGGATCGAGTGGCGAGGCATGACTGATTATGTACCCAGTAGATTAATATCTTTCCTCAAGGCCCAACGGATGGTTGGGAAGGGATGTCTTTCCTATTTGGCATTTGTGCGGGACATCGGAGCTAAGACTTCCAGTATTGGTTTTGTCCCCATTGTGAAGTACTTTCCTGATGTATTTCTCTCAGACCTATCGGGCATGCCACCTGACAGGTACATCGACTTTGGGATTCACTTGGTGCCAGGCACTCAGCCTATTTCTATTCCTCCTTATCGTATGGCACCATCTGTGTTGAATGAATTGAAGGAGCAGCTCCAGGAACTCCTAGATAAGCAGTTCATTCGGCCGAGTGTGTCACCGTGGGGTGCACCGGTTTTGTTTGTTAATAAGAAGGATGTCTCAATGAGGATGTGTATTGACTATAGGCAACTGAACAAAGTAACAGTGAAGAACAAGTATCATCTGCCTCGCATTGATAATTTATTTGATCAGCTCCGGGGAGCTAGGGTATTCTCGAAGATTGATCTTTATTCAGGCTACCATCAGCTGAAGATTAGAGAGTCCGACATTATGAAGACTGCATTCAGGACCAGATATGGGCACTATGAGTTTCTTGTGATGTATTTTGGGCTGACTAATGCCCCAGCCGCGTTCATGCATTTGATGAACATCGTGTTCAGGCCATATTTGGACTCCTTCGTGATCGTATGCATAGATGATATCCTGGTGTACTCCCGTAGCCAGGAGAAGCATGCTTAACCTCTAAGAGTTGTATTACAGAGGTTGCGGGAGGAGAAGTTGTATGCCAAGTTCTCGAAATGTGAGTTTTGGATCGAGTCCGTGGCATTCTTATGACACGTGGTGTCTAGTGATGGTATTCGGGTGGATCCGAAGAAGATAGAGGCGGTGCAGAGTTGGCCCACACCGACCTCAGCTACTGAGATTCGTAGTTTCCTGGGATTGGCAAGGTATTATTGCCGATTTGTTCAGGGATTCTCTTCTCATGCTTCACCCATGACAAGATTGACTCAAAACGGTGCTCCTTTTGTGTGGTCCGAGGAGTGTGATGAGAGCTTTCAGAAGCTCAGGACAACATTGACCACGACACCAGTCTTGATATTGCAGTCAGCTTCAGATTCTTCTACTTTGTATTATGATGCCTCGAGAGTTGGCATTGGTTGTGTGTTGATGCAGGAGGGTAGCGTTATTGCTTATGCTTCTCGCCAGTTGACGCCCCATGAGAAGAACTACTCTGTGCATGATTTGGAGCTAGCAGCCATAGTTCATGCTCTGAAGATTTGGAGACATTACCTATATGGCATTTCTTGTGAGGTGTACACCGATCATCACAGCCTTCAGCATCTGTTCAGACAGAAGGACCTTAATTTGAGACAACGGAGGTGGTTGGAGTTGCTTAAGAATTATGGCATCACTATATTCTGTCATCCGGGGAAGGCCAATGTTGTGGTCGATGCTTTGAGCCAAAAGGCGATCAGTATGGGCAGCTTAGCTTATATTCCAGTTGGGGAGAGGCCCTTTGCATATGATGTTCAGGCACTTGCCAACCGGCTAGTGTGATTGGATGTTTCTAAGCCGAGCCGAGTGTTGGATTGTGTTGTTTCTCGGTCTTCTATATATGATCGTATCAGAGAGCATTAATATGATGATCCGCATTTTCTTGTCCTTAAGGACAGTGTTCTACACGATGATGCTAGAGATGTGACTATTGATAGTGATGGTGTTCTGAGGATTCAGGGCCGTATCTGTGTGCCCAATGTAGATGGTCTTCGAGAGTTGATATTAGAGGAGGCTCACAGCTCGCGGTACTCCATTCATCTGGGTGAAGCGAAGATGTACCAGGAGTTGAGACAGCATTACTGGTGGAGGAAGAAGAAGAAGGTTATGGTTATTCCTGAGTGGACATGGGAGCAGATTACCATTGATTTTGTGATAAGGCTCCCTCGGACTTCGAGGAAGTTTGATTTAGTGTGGGTGATTGTTGATCGGCTTACCAAATCCACGCACTTCATTCCAGTATGTACTACTTACTCATCGGAGCGGCTAGCAGTGATCTTTATTCGGGAGATTGTCAGATTGCATGAGTCCCAGTGTCTATCATATCAGATAGAGGTACACAGTTTACTTCTTAGTTCTGCAGGGCACTCCAGCGAGAGCTGGGTACGCAGGTAGAGTTGAGCACAGCATTTCATCCTCAGACATACGGACAGTCTGAGCGCACTATTCAGATCTTAGAGGATATGTTGTGTCCATGTGTGATTGATTTTGGAGGTTCATGGGATGAGTATTTTCCACTTGCAGAGTTTTCCTACAACAACAATTATTAGTCGAGTATTCAGATGGCCCCGTATGAGTCATTGTATAGTAGACGGTATAGATCTCCCATGGGATGGTTTGAACCTGGCGAGGCTATATTGATAGAGACTGAGTTAGTTTAGGATGATTTGGATAGAGTGAAGTTGATCCAAGAGAGGCTTCGTACAGCACAGTCACGCCAGTAGAGTTATGCGAACCGTAGAGTTCGAGATTTGTCTTCCATGGTTGGCGATAGAGTATTGTTGAAGTTTTCTCCCATGAAGGGTGTTATGCGATTTGGGAAGAAAGGGAAACTGAGTCCCAGGTTCATTGGCCCTTTTGAGATACTCAGGAGGATTGGGGAGGTGGCATATGAGTTGGACTTGCCACCCAACTTGTCCAGTGATCACCCAGTATTCCATGTGTCTACGCTCCGGAAGTATTTCGGAGATCCATTTCATGTGTTGGACTTCAGTACGATTCAGCTTGATGGTGATCTATCTTATGATGTGGAGCCGGTAGCTATTCTGAGTAGACAGGTTCTAAAGTTGAGGTCCAAGGATGTTGCTTCAGTTAAGGTGCAGTGGAGAGGTTGGCCCATGGAGGAGGCCACTTAGGAGATCGAGCAGGAGATGCAGAACAAATATCCTCACTTATTTGAGTCTCCAGGTATGTTTGTTGACCCGCTCGAGGACGAGCATTTGCTTAAGTTGGGGAAAATGTGATGACCCGGCCCTTCATCACGTGAGTTACAACCCCGGTTTCCCCGGTTATATGCTTGTTCATGTTTCAATATATGTGTTTGGTGAGTTTGAGTCAATTCTGATCGAGTTTGGTTGGAAATGAGATAAATAGTCTATTTGATGAAAGAATAGTTGGAAAACGTCAAACGGATATTGACTAGTTAGTTAGAGGGCTCGTAATCGAATTTTGATGACTTGGTTAGCTTTGGGAGGTCATTTGTGGCTTAGAAGAGTGATCGGAAATGAATTTGGAGGTCCGGTGTAGAAATAGCTTGAATTGGCTAAGTTGGAATTTTGGTGGAATACGATCGATATGTGATATTTTGATCCGAAACTCGAAATGGAATTCCGACAGTTGCAGTAGCTTTGTTAGGTGATTTTGGATATGTCTACAAATTTTCAGATCATTTGGACATTGTTTGGTCGGGTTTTTGATAGAATGCAGGTTTTGGAACTTTTATTTGAATCTTAGGCTTGAACTGGCCTTAATTTGATAATTCGTATGTTTGAGGGTATGTTTTTATGATTGTATCAAGTTCGTGTGATGATTTAGAGTGGATTTGTATTTTTGGTTGAGGTCCCGGAGGCCTCGGGATGTTTTAGGAGGGTCTACGGAAGAGTTTTTGATGTTTTTGGACTGCTGGTGTGCTGCAGCACGGATTTTTGCTTCTGCGGATGGGGAAATACAGAAGCGGGCCTGCAGAAGAGACTAGAAGGTCGCAAAAGCAATCAGCGGCTGTCCGGGCAAATTCTGCAGAAGAGGAAGAATTTATGCCGGTGCGGGCTAGCAGAATCGAGCCCAGATTCGAAGAAGTGCATGTGGCCATTTGGGGGAAAGTCGCAGAAGCGGAGAAGGCACCGCAGAAGCGGTCTCGCGGGTGCGAGATGTTAACCGCAGAAGCGGTCCTCGCCATTAAATTAATTGTCGCAGAAGCGACAGGAAAATCGCAGAAGCTATATCGCTTAAGCGTGTTAGGGTCCGCAGATGCAGAAAATCGTCAGTGAATATAGAAATAGAAGGGTTCGAATTTCAGAAGTTATATCACATTTGGAGCTTTATTCTAAGGGGCGATTTAGGCAATTTTGAGGAGATAATCGAGAGGATTCATCAGGTAAGCAAGTATGGACTAAATTTATGTTATTACATTGTTAAGTTATGGAGTTAACACCTGAAAATAGAGGATTGAAGGTGTATTAATTGAGGTTTTTGCTCTAAGCCTGGGTTATTGAAAATCATTGATTTGAATGGGCAAACGGAGTCCGATTTTTTATAAACTTTATATGTATGGACTCGTGGCGAGATATGGATTTTGAAAATGTAACTTTTGTAATTTTTCGTGAAGCGGGCCGAGGGTCGGATTTTGGCAATTTCGTGGTTTTTGGTGTAATTCGAGTTATTTCGATTGGGTTATGTTCATTTAGCCTATTTTGATGTATTCTTATTGATTTTGATCAGATTTGGCATCCGAGGAGGTTGATTTGCAAGGCGAGCTAGGACTTTTGCCAATTCGAGGTGAGTGGTGGTAATAAATGATGTACCGAGGGTTTGAAACCCCGTATTTGCATTATATAGTGCTATGCTGAGATGAAACACGCGTCATGTGACGAGCGTGGTGGTATTGTGACTGGGGATTTGGACTTGGTCCTTCCCGATTGATAGTTTACGGTGTATAATGACTGAGACTGGGCTTATATATCTGTGTATTTGGGCTAGTAGCCATGTTGGGGGCCTTACGCCGATCTGTAGAATATTAGGGAAGCCTGTAGAGCTAAGTGACCCCTATATCATGTTGAACACATACTCTCAGCCGTATTCATAGCTGTATAGCATGACATGAACCAGTACTAGATGTGTACTCTAAGTGAGACTACCTGGGGTTGAATACCCTGTTCTAGGTGAGTGGGCCCAAAAGGCCAAGTCTATATTGACTGAGAGGGGTCGAGGACCCATTGTGAGGTATTGATATATATACCGGATCGGGCTGCGCATCACAGCAGTATATACATATACATATATTGGTTGCCCCCTTTAAGCCTATGTGATATAATCATTCTTATCTCAGAAGAGAAGTATGCATTGTCCCCACTTAAGTTATTAAGTATTCCCAAAGACGAGGCAATTTTTTTTTATGTTGAAACTTTATGTCAGCCAGGGGACCCTGATCATAAATGGGTTGTTTGTCCCGGTGAAAGGGACGCTCTCGTTTTAATCGCTCTGGCGCATATGTTGAATAGTTGTTTTATGCGTTCATCTATCTTTCAGGAGCAGTCGTGTGGTTTTCCCAGAGATCGCCGTAAGTAGAAGCATTCAAGAATCACTTGACAGTTCTTATTTCTATTTTCCGACTCTCATCTTGTTAACTGACTTAACCGCAATACTTATCAAAAGACAGGACAAGTTGAAAGAGCTTCGGTAGTTGCAATCTCTGTCTCACGTAAGAAAGAGAGTTTAGCGTGCCACACAAAGAACCTTAGATAAGGGGATTCCTCCCATTGACTGAGAACTTTCATGGAAGTCTTAGTTGGACTCTACACCGCTACGCACCTTACGTCGATCTAGATGATAACAAGGCCTTTGTTCCTCATGAAGAAGGAGTAGAGACCTAGCTTTCATCTGTCTGTTAAAATGTAATGCTATACCTTTTGTCCTTGAGAATCGGCTGGGTATAGTGGGAAAGAGTTTGACATATATGTATATATATATATATATGGATTGGACTGCACACCACAGTAATATATATGTGGATCGGACTGCATGCCGCAGTATCATAGCGCTTGGGCTGAAGGAGCCCCTCCGCAGTCTGCATACACCCCCAGTGAGCGCAGTTATACTATATTGGATCGGGCTGCGCGCCCAAACAGTATATCTATCATATTGGATCGGGATGCATGCCGCAGTACTATATATATTGGATCGGGCTGCATGCCGCAGCAGTATGAGTGAGGATCGGGCTGCACGCCGCAGCAGAATTAGATCAGTGTTGGATCAGTCTGAGACAATAGTGGACTGGAATTGGACTTATCATTTTAGAGATTACTTACCTGTACGGTTATTCTTATAACTATTTAGTGATAATGCAAGTATTCTTACTTTCAGCTGTTACTTATTATTGTTACTCACTCAGTTGAAAGATACTCACCCCACTCCCTGCACTTTATGTGCAGATACAGGTGTTCAGGAGGGCAGTTAAGCTATTCGCGGCTACTATTTTACGATTATCTGAGGAGACATCGAGGTAGCTGCCGGCGTCCGCAGGACCCGATCTCTCTCTCCTTCTTTTCTTTTATGTCTATTACTATTCTATCTAGACTTAGATTGTATAGGATGTTTTCCTTCTGTAGAGGTCAGACTTATGACACCGGATTCGTTGGGCTGTATTTCATATATTTTGTTTCCGCACTTGTTGTTTCTGTTATGAAAATAAGCTATTAACCTTAATGAATCAGTATTAATTAATAAATGGGTTGGTTATCTGGAAATCGTGGTTGGGCTATCCTAGCAATGTGTTGGGCGCTATTACGACCGGGATTTGGGTCGTGACAATCACATAGCAATTATCAACAAGACTCAACTCTTATTCCCTCAAGCTAGGGTAAGACCAAACACTTACCTCAAAGCCTTGAAATCCACTGAATCCTCAACTAACATTTTACCTCGTGGTTCCACCTCAAATTCGCTCAAATCTAATCACAAATTGCTTGAATGTATCAATTTTAAATGTTTAGTTCCGGTATTTCTTTTCCGTTTATTGTATATACATATATAAAATTGTGCAGGTTTATTTGGAAGTCCTGTCGAGCCTCGTTACTACATCGTCGGGGTTAGTCCAGGCACTTACCAGCATATGGGGTCGATTGTGTTGATGCAACACTCTATGTATCTTTTTGTGCACAGATCGAGGAGCAGCTTATTGACAACAGTAGTAGTACTTTACCCGGGAGCTATCTTCATTCCAGAGACTCACGAGGTAGCCTAGCTGGCGTTCGTAGGCCGAAGTCCCTTCCCTTGTTTGAGTTTGTTTTCATTGTACTGGGACATACATATGTATTTTCGTTCTTTCAAACTTGTTTGTAGTACTCTTTAGTAGTCTGTGAGCTAGTCACACTAGATTTTGGATAGTGATGTGCTATTAACTTTCGCATTTTAATTTTATTTTATAAAATTTAAAGTCTTCTGCATTTATTTAATTGATTTCGTTACATTGTATTGTCGAGGTTGGTTAAAGCATGTTTAAGGCCCCGTTAGTAGGCGCCATCATGACGCCCGATGGTGAAAAATATGGATCGTGACAAACTCTCTTTCTTACTATGTATTAATCAATAAATGAAGCAACAATAGGCACAACATCATCGTTGGTGCTTTAACTCTTGATCTTACCATGTAGTAATGAATTTAAGACTAGGCAAGCGTAAACCTTACATCAAAATTGTTCCAAAATACCAATCCTCAATTATAGAGTATACTCAACCATCATAATTAATTCATAAATGCGGAAAGTACGGCTAAATAAAGCCTAAACTAATCTAAGCATGGATATCATAAGGAAAGAAAGCAACAAAATTACAAGCGACAAGTCTCACACGCATGCTATAACCCAAAAACAATGCATAAGTACTCTTCACCTCACATATACGTCGTACCCAGTCATTTAAACATGTAGCAAATAGGCAAATTAGGTATGTCCTAATCCCTCAAGTCAAGGTTAACCACGAAACTTACCTCACTCCGTAATCTACTCAAAGTTCAACAACGGCGTTGCCTTTCGAACAACGCCTCCGAATCAACCAAATGTAGCAAATTACTAACCAAACAATTCAAGATAAGCCTTAGGAACTACCCATGAATGAAAGAGGTTCAATTTAGGTCAATATTGAAAAAGACAACAACTCAAGCCCGCTTGGTCAAAATCTAAAATTCGGATAAAAACCCGACTACCCATTCGTTCTCGATCCCGATTATATAATTTTTTTTTAATCGACCTCAATTCTAGGGTTTTAAAAAAACGTTCCTAATTCTACCCAAATTCACAATTTCTATCATGAAAATCCTAAATTTTAAGTTGAAATCTTATGAAATATAGTGGATAATTAAAAGGTGATAGGTTAGAGTCAGTTACCAATAAATTGAGGAAGAAACACTCTTGGTAAAATCACTAGACCCTAAGGTATTGAGGGTTGAGAATTGGAAAGAATGAGCTAAAATCCCCTTTTTTCATCTTTTACCAAGCTGTAGTTATGACAATTGCAACACAAAGTTCACAATTGCAATCAATTCTTCGCAAATATGAAAAATCCCCGAGTGTGATGACTTCATAAATGCGACACATTCTGTCGCAAATCAAGGCTTCCACAAAAGCGAACATTTGACTCGTAAATGTGAGTGTGCCTTGGTCTGCGTCTAGTAGCAAATGCAAACATGTCCCCTTTTACGTACTTCTGTTTGCAAAAGTGAAGCCGACCCAACCCTCTCCTCTTTGCAAATGCAAGCCCGAGTTCCCAGTTGTGACATTATTATTTCCATTGTTGTTGTTGTTGTCATTTTGAACACATGCTTCTTCATTCTTGTGACCATTTATGTTATACTCAATGGACTCTATTGGCTCTCTTTCTTTGTTTCTCCTAGCTAATTCTCCAGCAGGAAGAGTATTACTAGCCATGATTTTCTCAACGTCATATCGCGATATGTCACAGTTAGTGACAGCATTTACACCTCTGAATTTGATTGCAGCAACATCATACGCTTCTGCCGCTTCTAGTTCTTCTTGTGTGCCTATGAAAATTATGTCATACAACTTTAATATAACATGTACTGGAAAAGAGCTCTTTTTTTTCTCTCTCTCTTTACTATGTGATCAGATGGATGAAACAGCTTTTGGAAAAGTTTTTGAAACAGCCATTTGCTTACCCACACATAATTTTTCCTAGGCTTAATTCGGTGGAACAACAAAGACGAGTAGCAGGCTGTACAATCGACCAAAAAATGAAAAAAGAAAAGCATAACATATTAAACTAAATAAAGAGCACTCATAACATAATAGAGCAACAACAACAACAACAAACCTAGCAAATCCTACGAGTGGGGTCTGAGGAGGGTAGTGTGTACTTCAGATCTTATCTCTACATTGAGGGTAAAAAGACTTTTTCCGATAGACCACCGGCTCAAGAAAAGATAAATAAAAAGCAGTAACAATAAGAAGATAATAAGGAAACAAGCAGAATAATCAAAATGTAGTAATAGAGATCTAACACTAATAGAATACGAGGCTACCTACTAATAATACTATTGGTATGGGTAAGACACACACTCGACTACCTACTAGCATTCTATTCTTAATTCTTAACCTCTATACATTCCTATCAAGGATCATGTCCTTAATGGAAATGCCAAATCTTGCATAATCACCTTTCCCCGGTACTTACTAATAGAGGAGCAAGGCAAATAAATCAAATTGAACTTGATACTTTTTCTTGATCCCTTAGAATGACTACTTTAGTACAGTTGGTTTCTTAGCAACTCCATGATATCTATTCAAGCAACTTGCCCAGAATTTATTTTAATATTCAAACTCTCATGTAAATGCTAAGCAACTTCAAGCTATCAAACTTGAGGCATCAAATTTTCTAATAACTTCCAAAAGCTACATGCAATTTTATGCTCTCTCAAAAGAACACAAGATTTCTTCCTCTTTATTCAAATCGCCGTCAAAATAACATATTATTACAGGGCTACTATTGAGCTAACCTTAAGAGCCCAGCTTATAACTATAAACAGAGAAATTCAAGTTAAACCACAAATCAATATGAAAGTGGCCAAACATGCCGTACAAAGACTTGATTTTTTAACAAGACAATTTAATCATACTGGTACTAAGGTGGTTGAGGGGAGCTAGGAATAAAGAAGAGGGTAGGTTGTCATTTTGGGTACCAGGTTTACATGCAGCTTCTAACAATTAATAAGTAATCAATAACATAACAATAGCCCATCACCTACCAAATAACTGTCCTTTTTTAGTTTATAGAGCTTCTTCTGATGTGCCTATGAAAATTATGTCATACGTATAACTTTAATATAACATGTACTGGAAAAGAGCTCTTTTTTTCTCTCTCTTTATTATGTGGTTAGATGGATGAAACAGCTTTTGGAAAAGTTTTTCAGTCCCACCAAGTATTGAATCCGGAACCAAAGTAGGAAAACTTTTAGCAAAAAGAACTGTTTTTGGTTTTTATTAAAAAAAAAAAAAGACATTACTATATACAACGCCACTTTTTCTGGCGTTATATATTAACGGTAATGGCACCGTTCGTGTACAACGCCAGAAAAAGTGGCGTTGTACTTGTCAGTATCTGTACAACGCCACTAAATCTGGCGTTGTACGCTATACAATTATTAAACAGTACAACGCCAACTCTTTTGGCGTTGTATGACCACCCCGGCTCTTGGTTTTCTATATAAAAAGGTGTTACAATAGTATTCTATGCATTCAAAAAATTCATTAAACTCTTCTTGCTCTATTACTCTTCTTGCTCTATTATTCTTAAATTCTACAGCATTTCTTCATTATGTCTGAAGAGCGAAGGATAAGAACTTCTTTATATTGGGGTGGTGAGGTTATGATGGAGAATAACTCTGTCAGCTACAGTTTGCCTGCTAAGTGTCATGTTAAATTGCCATTGACAATGGTGTATGATACATTGATATCGTTGTTATGCAAAAAAATGAGTGTGAAGGAAACGTTCCGTCATACTTAAAGTTACCGGAAGATATCCGTATTCCGTCACTCCGCAAGAGGTTGCTTTTTACTCGGAGTTTAACATCGACGATGATGAAACTTTGCGTGATTTTTTGAGGACTCTGGACGAATGTCGTGATTTTCTTGTAATCACAATGCTGGAGATGTACGTGAAGGTTGAAGACGTTCCTAAAAATGAGCTTGTGCGTAGTAGAGATAACCCCCAGTCATCGGGTGGTTATTATGGAACAACTTTTGCCGGACAAGTTCCAGATGAAAGAGTTATCTTCGATTTAAACTTATCACCGCCTGCTTTCCATAACTCACAAGATGACTGGTAAATTTTATTTATTATTTGTGCTAATTAAGTATATTTTTATTAAATTGATTTAATAGTAACACTCGCATATTTAATAGGGGTACCGGCCATATATGAATTTTACAAGTGGCCCATCTGGTAGTCATGTCCATCATGGAATTTCATCACATTATGACTTGTAAGTTAAGTGGTTTACGTAAATTAGGGAAATCATATTAATTTATTAGCTAATATTTTTGTTGATTGTGCAGTAAAAATGAGCAAGTTGAACTCACACAATTGCTCGAAAATGATGTATTACATCGGGACTTGGCAGATGCACAAAGCGAGGAAGAGAACAGTGACTACGACAATAATGCGGATGAATCCGGTGATGAGACACCCTTTGATTGTGAGGATGGTGATGTTGAGGATGATGAGGAAGAACCTGGTTTGAACAGAGACCCCCAAGACAAAAAGTATATGAGTCTAAAGTGTCGTTTAATTCAAGAGAGATTCCTTACATTGATAATTTGCCAACCATGCCGGATGTGGAAGCTCTCACACGGGATTTTGATAAAATTCGGACAGCAATGTGGGATGAATCTAGACAAACGTTGCTTGCAAAGGGGGTGCTTTTTCCTGATAAAGTGCGCCTAACCAGGGCTTGTAAAATGCACAACGTAAAAGACTATTATGAGATGCAGGTAGCGGAGTCAAGTCCAACGGTATACAAGGTTATTTGCCGCATATGTTTTTGGCCATGTAATTGGATGCTGCGTGGGACAAAGAAGAAAACAGGTATATGGAAAGTGGGTAAATACATTCCCACCCACACATGCGAAATGGACACATTCAACGAGAATCACTTTAATTAAGATATTGACTTGATTTCTCTTGTTCTTATTCCACACGTTGAACAGTCCATAAGGTATAAAATCAATGAGTGCATTACATCTGTCAAGCAGGAATATGGCCATACCATAACTAAAAGAGAGGCATTTCTCGGACGCAAACGAGCATTTGAAATAGTGTATGGTAACTGGGATAAGTCATTTGCAGATCTGCCTAGATACATGGCTGCATTGCAGCATTTCAACCACGGGACGATTATTCAGTGGAAGGTTGAGCGAAGTGTAGGTAAACCAGAATATATATTCAATTATGTGTTCTAGGCGTTTAAACCAGCAATTGATGGTTTTTCGCATTGTCGCCCTATAATATCCATAGACGGCATTCATGTCTATGGAAAGTACGATATTAAGCTATTAATAGCCATGACAGTAGATGCTAATGGACATATATTTCCTGTGGCGTTTGCTATTTGTTTCAATGAAAGCTAAGCGACGTGGACGCTATTTTTGAATCACTTGAAAGAGCACGTTATGAAACAACGTTATGGTATATGTCTAATCTCTGATCGGCACGGTGGTATCTTAAGTTCTGTTGAAAACTTGCTTACATGGAAAGAACCTTATGCCTACCATCGTTACTATGTTAGGAATTGGAAAGCCAATTTCCAGAAGGCATTTCCTAATAAAGCTTTGCATGATTTGATGTGGATGGCAGCAACAGATCATCAACAACATAAATTCCGGAGGCACATGGAATATATCAGGCAACTAGACGAGGCAGCCTATCGTTGGTTAATACGACATGACCATGAAAAGTGGACTTTGCATGCGGATGGTGGCAGACGATGGGGAACTCTGACTACAAATGTGTCAGAGTCTTTCAACGGGTAATTGAAGTCGGCTAGAGGATTGCCTCTCACAGCCATGGTGCGGATGTCGTTCAAGCAGATGGAAGAGAGGTTTGTTCAGAGATCTGCGGCTGCAACGTCATTGATGGAACATGGTGTTGAATTTATGCCTGTGCCAATGGCGAGATTTGAGAAATACAGACGATGAGCACATTGGCATTCATTTTTGCAGTATGATAATGACGGAAATGTGTTTGAAGTTCGCACCGCTATCCATCAAAATCGGGGTAATAATGTACTGTGAATGAAACTGCAATGTTTTGCTCTTGTAGAAAATGGTCCATCTCCCACATGCCTTGCTCACATGCCATCAAGTGCTTTCAACATGTTGGTTTAGGTGCAACAAACTATGTTGATCAACAATATAGCATTTCCAAGTACGTAAGCACATATAGTAGTCAGTTGCAACCACTGGGCGTTGAGCATTATTGGCCTCCTGCACCATTTAAAATGGTGTGTAACAAGTCCTATTTGCGTAAGATGCAGGTGAAGAAGAGAACGCGTATACGGAACCAAATGGATATTAGTGATACAGTTTATACGCAAAAATGTGGTATATATTCGCAACCTGGACACGACCGTAGAAACTGTCCTTTGGGTGGCAACAATAATCAAGCTCGGGGTGGGTGTTCTTCTAGTTTACCTAACAATGTATGAGTTGTAATAATTAGTTCTAATGTGTATTTTGGTTGATTTATGAAATAAAATTATGTTTCATTAATGTCTAGAAAATTACCAATCTTTTTTTTAACCTTTTTTTTAATTTTTTGTTTGCTTTTACTTCTATTCCGTATGTAAATTTAACACGAATCTCATTAAAGTAACTTGTGTGTTGTCTTGTCGAATTGAAAAGTGTGACCGGATGACATAAAGTGGACCCATCAATAGAATAAAGTAGACATATCAATGACATAAAGTAGACATAAAGTAGACTGAAAAAGCTGACCGTAAAATACAACGCCATCACACCTGGCGTTGTGCATGTGATGTCTTGTCAAACAGAAAAAGCTGACCGTGTAATATACAACGTTATAAAAACTGGCGTTGTGTGTGTACAACGCCATAAAAACTGGCGTTGTGTGTGTACAACGCCATCAAAACTGGCGTTGTGTGAGCATTCACTCACCTATAAATACCAGGCTCATTTAGTTCATCATATACGCTCAAAAAATTACTAAACCAGAAATATTTCTTCCAACTTTGATATTTTTAAGCAAAACTAAATGGCTCGACATGGTACACCAGTGTGTTACTGTGCAAAAGCTTGTGTGCTACAAACTTGTTGGGATGATGATGATGTTGGACGTAACTACTGGATGTGTATGAAGCAGATATACAAAAATCCGAATGAACCTGTGTGTGAGTTTGATGAATGGGCAGAGGAACAATGTCTCCAAGCAAACTACAGAGAACAAATGTTAAATCTGCATAATATGTGGTTAGGCCAAGCACATATTAACAGCGAACTTCATAAAAATGGAAGAAATGAGGGAGGAGCTGAGGGAAGTAAGTGATAAGAAATGGAGAATGGAATGGAATTTTGAAGCAATGAAGGTACAAAGAAAAAAAATAAACAGGAAACTACGGAGCTTAAGGCGAGAGTGAAAGATTTAGAAGACGAAAAAGAACAATTACTCGAATAATTTAAGTGGTTAGAACGTAGAATAAATGAAAGTCGGGACTAAACAATTCCTACTATATGTTTAGTTCATTTGTATGTTTGTCTTTCTTATTAACTTATGTTTGTGTTTGTGTTCTACTAATTTAAGTTTAAGTTGAATATTATTTTTTTTGTTCGTGTTGTACTATTTGATGTTTTTGTTGCATTTAAGTTGAAGTTCTTGTGTTGTGATACGAAACAATAAAACAAATGGAGAACTAAAAAAATTATTAGAGATATTTAATTAAATATTGTTGTTACAAAAAATATTATTTACAACATATACACAAAAAAAGGACGGTCGCCCAGTCAAGTGCCACAATTGGTGTGTCTCAAAGAAGTCGTCGGCCTGAGGCGCATCCCCGCCCGTCCAGGTACGCTATCAGGATCATCATCATTAAATTTCCTCCTAATAGCTGGATGTGGCTCAGGATGACATGCAACAGTGGTGCTGTCAGGTCCAATAGAAGACTACATAATAAAATAAAAATTAGTATACAAAATCACATAATAATTTATAATTTACAGTTATATTATCTTACCATAATAGCGTCTGGATCCTGTATGTAGTCATCTATCGCATCGTCAACTGAAGCTTCAACAAGGAGATTATTATAATATAATAAATAAAATAAGTTATTGTTAAAAGGAATTCATATTCAAAACTAATAAACTCATACCTGAGCATGTGAAGAGCTCCCATAACTCAGACGGCGGCCACTAAAGATATCTCTGGTCGGTGCACCCTCATCAGTGGTAGATGGGCCAGGGTAATATGCACCCCAATCTGCTGCTTGGAAATCAGAGCCCGGGATCAATAATGGACCCGGTGGGGTCATCTGTAAAGGGCCTGCAATGTCATAAATACCAAGGCTGTAAGACGGCAGGTCCGTCTCATGCATGCCTCCTGGCATAGCAGCAACAACATCATCATCGGGAGCATCACCGGCCTCCTGCTGGACACCACCTCCTCGGGCATCACGAGGTCGCCGGGCAGCACCTGGTCATCGGGGAGTAGGTCGTCGGGCACCAGCAGCTCGTGGAATACTACGACCTCGCTGGTATGTGGCTGGATCAATATAATCAACATCCTGTGCCAAGCGCTGATCCGATCTGGCTCGCTGCAGTGTCTCGGCAGCCACTGTTATGAATCGCCGACCATAATCCTGCATGGCCACTGGATCGTGCACATAACTCTGCATCTCCTGCCCCATATGGTGGACGGTATGCAATCCAATAGCCTGCACAAAATTAAAGAATGTAAACTAGGTATTACTCACAATATTATATGTACATTATTAAATATAACATAAAACTTACCAGAGCCTCGTGTCTCCCGGCGTATGAGACGTACCGCCCATCTACCTAATGCACTGGGTTGCCGACAAACAGACGGGACACTGTGCGGTACCATGCCATATACCCTTCAATAGGATAGTGCTACAGAGGTGGGATCAAATCACCTCGTCTATCACAAATGACCAGCTGAGTCTGGAGCCAGCCTAAAAAGGTGTCGTCCACCCTGCTATGATCATCCCTCTCATAATGTAAGGGATGCCATGCAAGCGGAGGCGGTAAAGTCTGCAGCATGCCAAACTGACGAGAAACCCGCTCCGAGGCATGATGCTCCACTATATCTAGGCATGTAAGAGGGATAGAAGTCCTCCAAATATCTCGGCCTAGAGTATAGTACGTTTGCACGGTAGCTAGCAAGTCCTCGCTATAAGGTGTCCAGACGAACTATCAAATAACAACACAAATGGTTAGTATGCGTAACACTAAATTAAACAATAACTGGTACGTGCAATTAGATATTCACCTATGCATCCTTGAGGAAGTCTAACACATCCCGGATGCCTGGCCGATTATGATAGGCATCATATGCCCGCGAAAGTCCACACCGCTTGACCCACATAGAAGCTAAAGGCAAGTGTGGAAATGCAACGTCAGCTGGTAGCTATGGCAAAGGTGGCCTGAGCTGCACAAATCGCTCCCATACCCAAACCTAACATAAAAAGTTGATGTATATTGTGAGATAAACTATAGCTAGGTAGATTTGTAAGTAACAGATATTTTCATTGAATATGTTCTCACCTATAGAAGGGGCAGGAAGCCGCAAATATCTCTCTCTGTGCTCATAGAAGCCCGACACATCTTCTTGTATAAAAATGCGAGGACAACAGCACACCAGCTGTATGTGACTGTATCCTCGAACCGTGTGATATGATGGAGAAACCGGAGGCTTACTAAATTACCCGAAGTGTTCGGGAACAAGACACCCCCAAATAGAAGGAGCAACAGCAACCTAGTATACTAAAGTACATCCTCCTCCTCTGACTTATCAGTGATAGTGGGGTGGAGCTTCTCCAGGCGCTGTCGAATAGGGGATAACTGTATCCGACTGATCCCAGCCCTGGGATCCTCGGCCTCCGGCCTCAAACCTATGAGCATCTAAAGCAAATCCCAATATTGTAACGACCCGGCCGATCGTTTTTGATATTTACGCGTTGTTCCCCAATTTAACTATTTCCTTAAGTTCATTCTGCTATTGTGGTTTGCCGGGAGGTTCAGTTTTAGAATTTGGAGTGGAAAATGGCCCGTAGTCGTAACAGTGTTAAGATGACCTCGAAACGGAAATCTGATGGTTCCATTAGCTCCGTTAGGTGATTTCGGGGTTGGGAGCGTGTTCGTAATGTATTTTGGAGGTCCGTAGCTCAATTAGGCTTGAAATGCCGAAGTTTGAAATTTTTGGAAATCCGATCGATAGGTGAGATTTTGATTCGGGCGTCGGAATGGAATTCTGACAGTTGCAGCAGCTTCGTTAGATTATTTTGGATATGTCCGCAAATTGTTAGGTCATTCGGACGTCGTTTGGTCGGGTTTTTGATCGAATAAGAATTTTGAAAGTTATAGTTAAACTTAAGCTTGAATTTGCTGAAACGGACGATTTTGATGTTAACAATCGTGATTTTAGGATTCGATCAAGTTTGAATGAGGTAATAGATCATGTCTGTATATTTAGTTGAGGTCTCGGGTGTAAGGCCCCATAAATTTTTTTGCATAAAACCTAGTAGCTATGGTGTCATGGTCCGAATAATGTGTTAGGAATGCGTGGAATTCGTTCGGACCCTTGGTAGTGATTTAAGTTTAAAAAATGTAGAGAATTAATTTTTCCGAAAAGTGTCCAATATGCGGTCAAGAATGCGACCGCAAATCTGCTATGCGGACCGCATTCTTGCCGCAAAGCTTTCCAGAAAGTCTCCCAAAATCACGTTGAAAATGCGGTCGATATGCGATCGCATAATGAATCTGCGGTGCACTTTGCGACCGCAGATCAAGAATGCGGACCGCATATTGGTCGCATTCTGTAACAGAACTTGAGTGAATTTTGAGGCCATTCTGCGGTCACTATGCGGACCGCATGTTGATTCTACGGTCGCAAAGTGCACCACAGAATTTACCCCGGCCCAGATTTTTGTAACATTTTGACCCGATCTCTTCTTTAATATAACACCTTTCACCCTCATTTTCTCATATCATCTTACCAAAATTAAAGAGAGAAGAGAGGGGTTTTAGAGAGAGAAGTTCTTTATCTTCAAGGATTGTTCCAACCACTTAATTCCAAGGGATCCTAGGGCAAGGATTCAAGTTCCCCAATCTTTTCAAGGTAAAAACCCTAACTATTTTCTTTGATTTTCAGTTTTAAATTGGGTAAAGAGAGGTTTGCATATAATAGCTTTTGAAAATAGAATTTTTACACTCATGCATGATTATTGAACTTTATTTCTAGTAAAAAGAAGTGAGTAGAAGTAAGAGTCTTAAAGAACAAGGTTGGCAAGAGTAGGATATCTTGGGTAAGCATAAAGTAGGAAGTTAACGGAAGAAAATTCATCACCAGGTATGTATGGCTAATTTTGATTCTTGTGAAATCGCCTATATGTGTGAAGTTTGTTTGGTTCGTGTTAAATTGACAAATAGTGTGAAATTCTTGATGTTGTTGTTGGATATTCAAAGTTTGTTGTTGAGCTATGAGGGATGTAAAATGAGAGTTTAATTTGGTAAAAGAATTGTGAATAATGGCTATAATGGCATATATGGTACTTTGTGGAAAAGAAACGAAACACTTGAGCATTGGTAAGTCATTGAACAATACGGTATGAATACTCTTGATTTTTGGAACATTTGTAACTTGATTGTGATATTGGATTGAGAAGTAATTGTGATCATGAACCAACCTATAAGTTTCTTATTTGAACTTGTTGAAATTGTGTGAAATGCCTTATCTACTGTTTGTACTTGTTGTGTTTTAAAACTGTACGGTGGGATCGGGTTGCGCGCCGCAACATGAAGAAATAAGGTGTGGGTTGGGGTGATAAGGGTGGCCGAGGTAATAAGGGTGGTCGGGGGTAATAAGGATGGAAAGCGATCGAAATCGCTATTGGAAAATTGATATAAAAATCAATAATGTGAAATTGTGAAAGGAGACAGCAGGAGAGTTTGCAACCTGTGGGGCACCGATTGCCCCTTTGTTTGACTACTTGTGCTTTACGTGATTGATTGGTTATTGTTAAATTGGTTGATCGTAGAAAGTGCTTTGTGTTGAGAATTATTTGAAATGAGGAAAATGTGGAAACATGGTTGGTTGGCTTAATTAATTGTTGATGTAATTCAATGGCTTGAGTTTACTTGGGACAAAGTTTGTCCATACATGCCAGTACAATTCAAGTGTACCGACGTCCCTTTTGCCGGGGACGCTACATTCGTGTTATGATTGTAGGTGGATCAGTAGCAGGCACTTCAACTCATCGGCAGTAGTATCCTTCTCCTTCCACCGCCCGTTTTGGTGAGCCCCTTTCTTCCTTGGGGCCCTGTGTGGTTCATGCCACTTTTGTTTAGATTTCATTTTGGTTTTGTAAGGTATAGCCGGAGCCTTGTTACCGGCAAGTATTGTATTCCCTTTTTGTATCCTAGAGGCTCTGTAGACATGTAAACTGTGGGACTCCAGTCTTATGTATATGTATTGTGTTATGTCGGGCGTTGTAAAAATTGCAAACTTGGTAATGAATCACTCGTATGGTTTTATTTGTTTAATGTGAAATCATTCATGATTAGTAAAATATTTGGTAAATGAAAAACAATCAGCACATGGGTAACGCGTGGGAATGAAAGGCACCCAGGTCCGCTTGACTGGGGCAACCCGATCAGGCGCCGGTCATGTTCCCCGATTTGGGGCGTGACATCCTGGGTCTCGGGTGTGTTTCAGATGTCCAACGGGTCATTTTGGAGGATTTTGTTGTTTCGAGCATAAATGTAATGATCTAAAGGTCTATTTTTAGTTCTAGAGATCCAAATTTGATTTTGATACTTCGAGAATTTAAATCATGAATTATAGGACTGATCTGGAAATTTTGGTTTAATTTCATCAAGTCGCGATTGGATTTTTGACGCGATATGCGAGTTAATTGTTTAAGGAGCGAAATTGGTATTGAAATGAGCAATGAGCTCCAAATTCAGTTTTGTTTAAACCACTAGATCCGTATAAAAATTACAGAGCCATAGGAAAAAGAATCGTCGAATTCCGAGTTCGTATGATGGAGTTAGAACCATTTTAGGGAAAAATGGATGTGCTGCAATTTTTATTAAAAAAAAAGCTGCTGCATATTATGAACAGTGAACAGTACCCGTGCATGAATAGTAACCGTGCGGGTGAACCCATTTTCCATTTTTGCGATTTGGATCTCGGATAAGGAAATATTTTGTCCGATTTTCATAGAGAACAATGGGGGTAAGTACTCTTAACTCAATTTTGGTTGTATAACTCAAATCTATTGCAAGTTTTAGTGTTTAATTTGAGAATTTTTGTTAAAAAGGGTAGAAAACCCTATTGGATAAAAATGGTGAGTTAAGGGGCCAATGAACTCTGATTTTTGTGAATTTGGTATGTACGGACTCGTGGTGAGACAAGGATTCCGAAAATGTGAATTTCAGATTTTTTCGTGATGTGGGCCCCGGGCTCGGGTATTGCCAATTTCGTAATTTTGAGTATTTTTCGAGTTCTTTCGATTGGGTAATGCCCTATTGGCATATGTTGATGTATTTCTATTGACTTTGATCAAATTCTACACCTATGGAGGCCGATACTCATGGCAAGAGAGTTGTCTCTTAGCGGTTTCGTACCGGAATCGAGGTAAGTGGCTTGTCTAACCTCGTGTGAGGGAACCTTGTCCCCTAGGATATTATGTGTTAATTTAAATGCCTTGTATGTGAGGTGAGGGGCGTGTACATGCGCAGATTGTTGGAAACCACCTTACTTGAATTGTTCAAATCGTGATAATTCTGTTATTTAGCTGATTAAATTGTAACATTTACCTGATATTCGTTAGAAAGGCATGGTTAGATAGGATTATCTTTCTAAGTGCCTATTTGTCTTACTTGAACTTCTTGGAATTGGTTGATACTGGTTTGGTGTAATTGTAGTTAAGAATTTCATATTTCTCTTTGCTTTCCTTTTTATTATTTGTGTTGGTGGACTGCGGGGTTCGATTCCAGAGATCCTAGGGTTGCGGGTTCGATTCCGGAGACCCGGAGTTGTAGTGTTGTGGACTGCAGTTCGATTCCTGGAGATCCAAGGGTTACGAGTTCGATTCCCAGATGACCCGGAGTTTATTGAGATATTGAGATACGGATTGCGGGTTCGATTCCCGGAGATCTTGAGATATTGAGGTACGGACTGCGGGTTTGATTCCCGGAGATCCTCAGCTATTGAGACACGGACTGCGGGTTTGATTCCCGGATATCCTGAGCTATTGAGACACGGACTGCGGGTTCGATTCCCGGAGATCATGAGTTGTTGGATATAGAGAGGGACTGCGGGTTCAATTCCCGTAGATCCGGGACTTGTTGATTTGAATTTATGTTGTGTTGGTTACTCGTTGTTAGCTTAATTGTAAACGATTGCAGTACTTACTTTATTGTTGTTATTTCAGACACATTCTTATTTAAAGTGCTTATTATTGTTATTATCACTATTTTATTATTTCTCGGTAAGGACCTGACCTTCCTTGTCACTACTCCATCGAGGTTAGGCTTGGCACTTACTGAGTACCGCCGTGGTGTACTCATACTACTCTTCCGCACACTTTTGTTGTGCAGATCTAGGTACATCAGATCAGGCACATTACAGGTGATTTAGGAGCACTGTCAGGAGACTTGAGGTATAATCTTCTACGTCCGCGGATCCGGAGAGTCCCCTTCTATTCTCATTAGTGATATCTGTGAGCACGTGATTTTTTGCACCGGGCAATTAATTCCAAAATTAAAATAAATGTATTGTTGAGTGCAATTACTTGCTTTGTTTGAAATTAGCTACACTTTGTGTGTTTGAATAATTAGAAATTAGAAAAATAAAAAAAAAATAGGCCAGGTAATTACTTTGTTTTAATTAATTAGTTTAAAAATTAGCAAAAAATAGTTCTCAATAGCGGAAATTAGAGAAAAATAGTAGAAAAATTGCAAAAATATTAGGTAATTAGAATAAGTAGGAGATTAAGTTTTTATGATATTCCATAAAAGAAAAAGAAAAAAAAATACAAAAGGGAAATTCATAAAAAATAAATAAAATCAAAAAAATACATAAATATGTTGGGTATACTGGCTTTGGGCCATTTTGAATTAATTTATCTGGCCCAAACACTCTCAGCCCAAACGGATCCGGTCCATGCCATCAAGGGAATTGATCTCAGCCGTTCATTACACCAAATCCAACGGCTTAGAATCACTCCAATTTTAATTCAAGGGGTAAGTGTGAGATGTAATCTCCGCCGTTCATTCAAGTTAAATCCAACGGTTAGAATAATTAGCGGAGTAATTTTTAATTAATTGAGAAGTAAGGATTAATCTGAGCCGTCCAATTGAAATGATCTGACGGAAGAGACTTTGGTCTCCTGGGTAGCCAAACGGTGTCGTTTTAGTAACGCACCTACGAGCCGTTGATCTCCATCAAACGAACGGCTCAGATCACCTCAACCTCCCCAACTATAAATAGCTTATGTCTGAAGAAGCCGTTCATTTTTGCAAATATCTAACCCTAGCCGCCCTTAACGTCTTCTTCTTCTCCCTTCTTCACCTTCAAACCTCCAACCAGAAACCCTAGCCGGCCATAGAGGCCACCACATCCCACGGTGGTCTCCGGCCACCCCCTTTATCTCCCTCGCCCTCTTCTCCTTCTTCTTCACCTCAAAATACTAGAAAACCCTTAAAACAGACCCTGTTCTTGATAAGTCGGTCACCGGAACTCCACCGGTGACCACTCAAACAACGAATCACTGTCCCAAACCAACGCCGATCGATCCCCCTTGACTTGATCTATCACCCTACCCCAATGGCTCCCTCGAATCTGCTTGGAACTCGTCGAATATTCCAAAATGTGTCGCCGAAAACCTAACTCCGGCGACTCCAAAACTCGAACCTCTTCAAAGATCCATCCTTTACCCTACCCAAACACCCCCACAAACCCAAAAGCTCTAAAAGGTTTCGTCTTGAAGCCTAACAACAGAAAATAGAAAGAAAAATGAAAAAAAATGATCTAAGAGTCTGAAGAAAACTGGAAAAAAGAAAAAAAATAAAAGGGAAAGCTTGGGGGACAGACCCCGCTAAGCTAAGTACCCCCGCCTTTTGTGCTTTCTTTGCTTGTCTGTTCTTTATTGCTTTCTTTGCTTGTCTGTTCTTTATTTGCTTTCTTTGCTTGTTTGTTCATGTTCTCTTGCTTTCATGTCTTTCATCTTATGTTTCTGTTTGTCTTTTCTATTCTGTAGATTCTCTATATCTCATGTTTCATCTCTTAATTTAGGTTTTCTTTTTAACTTGCACATCTTTCGTATCCTTTCCTGTTTGTCTATTCATCCTCTCGTGTTTCATATCTTTCATCCTGCGTATTCTTGTATGTTTTACTGTTTCTTCTTAGAGTCTGAAATCCCATGACTACATCTGTTTAGTATTAGGGTTTCTTAACTCGCTCATTTTTATATATTTGTTCTTCTGTTCATTGGCTTTAAGTCATGTTCTGTTTCTGATAAGTCGAAGGTTACCTTTATTCTCTTCTCTTCTTCATCTTGAGAACCATATGGTCTTTGATTTGTTTGGCTTTCATAGTATAACTCTTCTTCTATTTTGTCATGCATGCTTTGTTTTCTTTTCATCTTCATATTAAGCCGCCTTTGTATATTCTTCACCCTTGGTTATAAGTTTCCTTGTTTGTTTGGTCTTCAATATCTCATCTTTAAAATTAGATATCTCTGTTGTTTCCATTCATGCTTTAGTTGTTTAACTCTCGATTGGGATTTGTTCTATTCAGCTTTCCATGTTTTCATTGTTTTCCCTCTTAACATGATTCTAGGATTAGTCATTAGACTTTCATGCCTATCCAAGAACTACTACTCTGATCTTTCTCATATCTTGTGTCATGAACCTTGGTGATTTTGAAGTTGTTCCAAATTGTCACATGACTTGAGCTAATAGTAACTAGGTCTGAATTGACATGAGTTCATACTTTGTCCCATAAATTGGATAATGTGAGTTAATTGACTGAGATTCAACCATATCAATTGCCTTTCTGAGTCCTGGTTGATTAATGCATCTTGTTTGATCTTATGTGCCTTAATATGCAATTCATGCTGAAAATGACTATGTTCTGGAAGTTCTTGTCGAATGTGAATATTGGATCAATATTGATTAAACCTTAGGGGATTGGTTATAGCTGTTAGTGTTAGGTTTCATAGAGTGGCTAGATTTGAAATAGGCTAAAACTGAAAATCACAAAAATAGGCTACAAATTAAATAAGTGACCAAGAGTGGTCAATTTTGCAATTGACCTACTCTGCTAGGTCCCTCACACACTAGCCAACATTTAAAGAAGGCTAGTTGTGTAATAATTGGCTAAGTCTGCAAATGCAGACTTGCCTAGGCTCTGTTTGAGCCCTGAACCTTAGGTGGCTAGGTCTGCAAAGACCTTAGCCCAGCCTATGTTCAGCAATTGGGCTTCAATTGCCCAGGCTAAGTCTCAACTTGAGACTGGCCATTAGTTTAATATTCTAAATGCTTTAATAAAGCAGGCTAGTCCGGCAAATTAGTTTAATTAACTTTAAATGAACAAAGATAGGTTATTAGGCAATAATTGACCTAAGAGTGGTCAACTTTGCAAAGGTTGGCCAACTCTATAAGGTCCTAACACACCAGCCCACCTCAAAAGGGGTTGGTTGTGCAAAAAGGCTAAGTCTGCAAATGCAGACGTGCCCAGACTCTTCTTGAGCACTGAACATTAAAGTGGCTAGGCCTGCAAAGGCTTTGGGCCCAACTGTGTTGAGTAATTAGGTTTAATTACCCAAGCCAAGTCTCAACTTGAGACTGGCTAAGCTTTAAATAGGTTAATTTTAGTAATAAGACATGCTAGTCATGCAATTAGCTTAAAATTGAAATAAGAGGTCTTAATTAACTGGAACTAAGTTAAAAGAGGCTAAAATTGAAATAGTTCCCTAAAGTAGAATTGGCCAGCCCTTAAATACCAATGCAAGGGCTGGCCATTAGTGAAATAAGTCACCAAAATGCTGAAACCTGACCTAGGTAGGTCGGGTAAATCAGTAGTGTCCTTAGGGGCACAATTGGAAACCAAATTGGTAAATTAGTGAATAGTTTGAAAGATAAGAGGGTAAGGGAGTCATTTGTACCCCTGATTTCTGCAATTTTGCAGAGTTTAAAGGGTATAATGGTCTCCCTAAAAAGGGAAATCAGTAAAAATCCCTAACCCTTAAGGCTACATTGGTAAAAGGCCCCTAAAAGGAATCTTTGGAACCTTCCAGCACATGCTGGAAGGGTTTTTCATAACTGAAATGGGGCCTAAGTGAAAATTTGATAATTCTAAGAGGGGGAGAAGTGGGATTTAATCCCATACTTTC
Organism: Nicotiana noctiflora; assembly: GCA_032618575.1. NCBI lineage: Eukaryota > Viridiplantae > Streptophyta > Magnoliopsida > Solanales > Solanaceae > Nicotiana > Nicotiana noctiflora. Next base: position 162,508 of record JASVEL010009556.1, on the reverse strand, counting down.
TCCCCAAGTTTCAGCCCTTGCCCATCCTATATATACTCTCAAAAAGAGTGAAATAAGGGCTGGCTTTGGATAAGAAAAGTTCAGAGTAAAAATATAGTAATATAGCAATAGTTTCTGCATTTGTTCGAGTGAGAATCTGGTTCAGTCGCCTGTGTTTGTGGTTTTCTGCTCAAGTGTGTGCCTTGGTTTCTATTTGCTCTTGTTGTGGTGTTCTGTTTTCGTGGATAATCAATCTCACTGTTGCATTGCTGTTCGAAACCTTGCTGTGCTTATCTACCTGATTCCCCTAGACTCATTGGATTTTCTTTGTGATCCAGGTACATCTCTCTTTCATTTGAAGTTGTAATGGCGAGTTGATTGAATGAAAATGAAGATCCAGCCTTTTTGTTATATATTGTTATGTAATTTGTAGTTTAATGTTACTAGTTTAGATTTGTAGCTTAGTGATAGTATAGAATGTAGTCATAGAAGAAACAAACCTGAAACCTTTTGTAATAGCATAATAGTAGGTAGTGTAGTGTAGCTAAGTACATCTCGCCTAGTTTAATTAGGTAAACCTTAAAATACAAGTAAATTAATCACAATTTCAAATCGCTAGTTACTCATTCACAGTAGTTTCATAAAAGACGTTCACCTAGCTAATCGGATTTATGAATCAGCAAGTTCCAAAAGAGCAAAACATTTAGAATAAGCAATAATTCATGTGAGACTGGGTATGTGATACTGGATGAGTTCAAATCATATTAAAACTAATAATGTAATTATGTGTGTGTAGTTAATCACTTAGTCTTAGATAATATGTAGTTAATTAGCTTAATTGCTCTTCAAGTTTCTTATATAATCGAACCGTCTTCTTAGAATTGGTATTAAACCCTTTAGCCGGTAGTCAAATGTACTAGTATGAATTCTTAGTTGTAAACTGATAGTAGTGATAGCTTGCTGAGAATGTACAAAAGACAATTGACCTAGAATTACTATCTTATGTATTGACTTCTTTGGAGATAAATAAAATGCTTATTGATTTCTTATTGTTCCCAAATGTGTATTTTCATTTATTTACTCTCAATATTGTTCTATTTTGGTTTGGGCTCAATACCTGGCGTGGGCTTGGTCTGTGGTGTATAGCCAATTGGCTGATAAGCAAAAGCTCGACAACAGCCTGGGCCTCGAAGGCCTAGGCAGGTCTAATGCACGTCTGATTAAGTGAACAAAAATCCAGGCCCAGTAAATAACAGAAATTCGACTGGCCTGGAATGTTTAGTAAAAATGATTAAGGGAAAAAACATAAATAGAAAAACATAGTATACACCTCTTAGGATTGGGACTCAAAAATTAAATCGGGATAAGCCTCGCACGACACTAAACAGCGGGGCCCCCTTTTTAGTAATGAAATAATGTATATAATAGATCCGGAGAGGCTAATAGCGAATTCCATAGCCTCACCCAAAAGATTTAAAAGCCGATAGACGTTATTTAGGGCACGATTTAACATACTTTCCTATGAACGAGTGTGCACTTGGTGCGACTTAAATCCAAATCCCGGCAAAGCTGAAATACACCGAAAGTTACAGGCGTACTGGTTGCGGTGTGAGTCGAGGCGTGTTTTTGCGATGCCGCAAATTCCATAAAAAAGTATTTAAGTAAAAAGGCACTATTTGTTGTTAAAATCTATGTTGAGTCAAACAAGAGTCGGGAACGACAATTGAGCGACCGTGCTAAAACCATGGAACCCGGGAATGCCTAACACCTTCTCCCGGGTTAACAGAGTTCCTTATCCGGATCTTTGCTTCGCAGACATTTTTAAAAGAGTCAAATTCCTCGGATTCGGGATTAACCGGTGACTTGGGACACCATTATCTTCCCAAGTGGCGACTCTGATTAATCTCAACAAAATTCCGAACCGATTGTTCTTTAATTGGAAAAACTCCTTCCTCTATGCTATTATATCCGTTACGGGTGTTTAAGCATCGAGGTATACCCTACAAGCGTATTTATATGCTATTTCCAAAAGTGGGGTAGTAAATAGGGAGGTGTGACAGCTCTGGCGACTCTGCTGGGGATCGAACCCCGAACTTCGGTTTTAGGGTTTAAGAACTCGAGCTCCTTAGAATTGCCGTTCCTGATATTGTTTGATTTCATTATATGATTTGAACAACATGCTATGTGCTTTATCGCTTTGATATTATGTGGATTGTATATAAAAATTGTGCTGAAAACCCTTCTCTCTTCACCCCCGGGGATGTGCTTACTGGTTGAGACTCCCCTTTCTGTTAAGTCACCAACATTAAGAAAATAGAGGCCGGATAAGTTACAAAGCCGATTGACTCCGCGAGTCACCGGTACGTAGCCCCCTCCTCGATTCGAGCTGTCCGCTCGGGTATACGGTCTAGCATTCTATGAAACTGTAATATGTTGAACATAGGTCTAGGACGATTATTTGCATCATATCTGACTTAGGGGACTCAACACAGGGGTTGGGTCCGTCTAGGACAGGTGACCCGGTAATTAAAAGATCGAGCATATTATGTGGTGCATTTTTATTGTCCTTGATCATTATGCGGACCGACAAAAGTTCTCGAGGATAGAAAAGAGTGTTCAATATAAAAAGAAAATAAGAGAAAAAAGAGAGAGAAATAAGAATTAGTGAAATTGGGTATCCAGAAAATCCGAAAAATGAAAAAATGATGGTTTTGTTGTCAAAATAAATTGGTCAAATAATCTGACCGAACTACGCAGGTTTGATTCTCTCCATTAGGTGGGATACGTAGGCAACCCTTAAACGGGTCCAACCACACTTATAGAAAAAGTCCAAAAAAGATTTTCCTTTTCAAATAATCGAGGTGATTGCTATTTTTGGAAACGGCCGAATGTTCCGAAAGGACGCCGGAAGGCTGTCTTGGCAAAAATGGCCACTTCGAGAGCCATATTTCTTTAAAAAAATGGAAACTTGCATTGAAAAAGATTTTTCTTTTTTCTAAATAAAATCGCCTTAATAAATGTGCAGGACGAGCACGATGTTGAATGAACATTTCTCCTTAAATAAAATCCCTTTGGAACTAAAACTGCGGTGCCAAGACATGGGAACGGAAAGTCAGGACTGGGTCAAAGGTTACTTGAAAGATCTTACGGGGTTATTGGACATAATTCCCCGAGGCGACGTGATTAGAGCATTGGTCACATTTTGGGATCCGGCACACAATGTATTACATCTCCCGGATTTTGAACTCACTCCTACTCTGGAGGAAATTGCCTTCTATATAGGGAAGAATGAGGTCCCCTTAAGAGGAAAATACCCGGTATCTCCAAGAACGGTAACGGTGCATCGTTTTCTGGATTCTTTGAAAATTGCCAGGAATGTTCACAACGAAGATTTAGCCAACGGGTTTTGCTCCTTAAACTTCATCTATAGTAGGTATGGACACATCGGGGGCTTCAACGACTCCACGAACAAGTTATGCAGCAAGTCCAACCGGGCAAAATGGGAGGAGCATTGAAGGTTTGCTTTCTTAGTGGCATTTCTCGGAATTGTCATATTTCCGAGAAAAGATGGGCACATCAGCATAAATGTTGCCGGGGTAGCAAGCACATTGATAGTACAAGACAATTGTAGTCTAGCTCCAATGATTGTAGTTGACATCTACCGTGCTCTGACTGCGTGCAAAGCCGGAGCCAACTTCTTTGAAGGGTGCAATTTGATTTTGCAGATTTGGTTAATTGAACATCTATGCCATCATCCTACGTTCTCAAGCTATGGTCCGACTGGACGAACATGTCTGGAAGAATTTTGTACGAGAACAAAAGAAGTGAAATTGCCGGAGGGAGTCAAAGATTGGATTTTGCATCTTCGATCATTGACTGATGGCCAGATCGATTGGACATATGATTGGCTACCTCTTGACGAGGTAATATATATACCGACAGAAGGGTCACCTTTCTTGATCATGGGTTTAAAGAGCATCCAACCTTATGCCCCATACAGGGCCCTACGACAGCTGGGTAGATGTCAAGTTATTCCGAGAGATGGGGACCTCAGTTCGCAAGCTATAGAAATTGGTCCGGATGGGCAATTTCCGGAAGCAAAGATCCGGCAAATTTGGAATGAGTGCCAAAACCTGAAAGTCAATACTTGTGTGAGAAATAGAGCTCGGGGAGAAGTATCGTCTGGATACTCCACATGGTACCGACGGGGTGTTGAGCATGAACGGCTTTCAAAAAGACCTCACCTGCAAGATTTGGTGGAGCAGTCTAAGGAAAATCAGAATTGGGCGGCCAAAGAAAAAGAATATAAGGCCAAAATAAGCTTGTTGGAAGAACAATTGAGAAATATCTAGTTTGAAAGTGGTTTATAGGCACCATCTGATGAAGGAGAGAAAAAGCAGCTGAAGAAAGAAAACGAAATGTTAAAGGCTCAGATTGCTCAAATGAAAATTGCATCCGAGGCCCCGATTCGCTTAGCCCCGAATGAGAGATTGATTGAGACTCTCCGGCGCAAAGTAAATGAGTACAGCTTCGACTTGGACAAGGCCGAAAAGGAATTAGTCAGGGCTCGGAAGCAAATAACCAGAGATGCTGAGGAAAGAGCCAAGTTGGTTCGGCAGTTACAAGATAAGCACGAATTTGAGGTAGCTCGGCTTAGAAAGAGAATGGTTTCAGCCACGGTTAAGAGTAACAAGATTATCAAGGATCTCGAAGAAGAGAGAGAGCATTGTTACACAACTATGGCTCGGCTAGAGTTGGAGCTGCAGCAAATACAGAAAGACAACCAACATACCTTGGATGCTCGCACTGAACAGATAAGCCGTTTGCTTCAGGAAAAAGGGGTCATTCGAGAGAAGATTGTTCGCATTGTTCAATACATCACCCGAAAGAGTCAACAATGTGAAGATATGTCTCGAGGAACCTTTGTATCAGCGGTGAAGTTCTTCGTGCAACAAGTCATGTCTGACCTGGATAGGCTCTAAAGGGGATTAGCATATAGGCCCGCGGCAAGACCGAACGATGTCTCGCGGGCACTAGGAGCATTAATGTATTCATAGGGCATGCATCTTATTTTTTATATTTTTCCTTGGCATTAGCATTACAACATCATCTTGTAAACCAATGTTTTGAACTATCAATGAAAATCAAGTGTTGTTGTCAATCCTTTTGCTTTATGTCATTTCTTTTAATTTCGATAGGCAAATAAATAGGAACGCAATTATGAAAATGAAAAGAAAAGAAAAAAAAGAGAGAGAGAAAAATGAAAAAAAAAAGGAGAAAAAGAGATGATTGGTTCAAATAAGTAAGGCTGGGATGATGCATAACGACTCGAGGAAAATGTGTTTATTTTTAAGTCGTGGCATCTTATCTCCTCATGCGCTAACAACTAATGGGTGTTGATGTTTGTGAGTCCAGATTTTAGTGGCAACTGGCATTTTGGCTACTCACCCTTACAACACGAGATATAAGAAGATGACAAAAGCTGTGTCGCAAGAAATTGAGGCAACTATCGTGGATCCCGCTCAAGAGGAAGAAATTATGGACGTAGCGGGGATGAAGGAAGAGATGTACAAATTAAAACAGTAGATGTCCGAAATGTATCAGGCTTGGTCAAGGGGTCAACCCTTGCCAACTTACCCTGCCAATCCCACATACATCCCTCCAGCTAACCCCAATCCTGAACCTCCCACGATGAATTCATCCTCCACATACCCTGATTATCACCACTATTATGCTTCCACTTCCGAAATACCACCACCTCCAGCAAAACAGGTACCACCTCATCCATCCCAAGTTGCTCCAGTGTATGTGGCACCTCCACCTGATGCCCTTGACAAATCATCTAGTGAACCAATGTTCCATATACAAGATCCCCATTACTACCCACCCGAACCAACTTTCCGACAGCACGAATCTCACACTCCGCTGATGGAGATGAGCGAAGAGAAACCTGCTAAAAATGCAAGGCAAGAGGAGATGGCTAGGAAGGTGAAAAGTTTGGAAAACGCCTTTCGCAATATGCAAGGATTGGGAGGGCAAGTGAGCGTGGCATACAAGGATTTGTGTATGTTCCCTGAAGTGCAACTTCCCGTTGGATTTAAGTTGCCGAAGTTTGATATGTATAGCGGACATGGAGACCCGGTAGCCCACCTCAGGGGATATTGCAGTAAAATGAGAGGTGCAGGAGGCAGGGATGAGCTGTTGATGTCGTATTTTAGCCAGAGTCTAAGCGGTTCCGCTTTGGAGTGGTATACTCGTCAGGATCACACCAGGTGGTTTGTCTGGGACGATCTTGCGCAAGACTTTGCAAATCATTTTCAATACAATCTGGAGATCATACCATATAGACTATCACTGACAAAGATGGAGAAAAATCCAGGAGAAAGCTTTAGGGAGTTTGGTTTCAGGTGGAGAGAACAAACGGCAAGAGTAGATCCGCCGATGTAGGAAGGAGAAATGGTAGATTGTTTCCTACAGGCTTTGGAGCCTACTTATTATGGTCATTTAGTGTCAGCAATTGGAAAAAGTTTCAATGAGGTTGTGAAGATGGGGAGTTTTGTTGAGGAAGGTTTAAAAACGAACAAGATCATGAGTTTTTCGGCAATTAAGGCCACGAATCAAGCAATACAGACTGGGAATGGAGGAGCAATTGGAAAGAAGAAAAAAGAAGAGATAGCAGTTGTGGAAAGCAGGCCTTGGAACCGTAACCAACATCACCACCCACCAAGACCATACCATCCGTACCCACCAAACCCATCCACTCCATACAACCCGCCAACCTCATATAACCCACCAACCCCATAACAACACACCAACCGCATATAACCCACCGCCACCATCCTACCCACCAACTGTCCCGCACTACCACCACCCACAAGCCCAAACCTACTCACCACCACCGCCACATGTATGGAGAGCCCAAGCCCCACATAATGTTTACCACACACAAAACACATACCCTGCTTCTAGAACCTACAGAAATCCAAACAGACCCAGGCCTGACTCAGAATGGAGAAATAAGGCAAAGAAAACATTCACCCCATTGGGGGAGTCATATACCAGCATCTATCACAGATTAAAAGAGTTGGGGATGTTGAGCCCGATTGGGTCTAAACTTCCAAACCCACTTCCGAAAAACATTGATCAATCTGTCAGGTGTGAGTATTGTTCAGGAGCACCAGGACACGATACTGAAAAGTGCTGGCATCTGAAGAATGCTATCCAGGATCTTATTGATAGTCGGAGAATTGAAGTGCAAGCTCCGGAGGCTTCAAACATCACGCAAAACCCACTGTCAACTCACCATGAAACGCATATGATAGAATTGGCGCAGGATGAGAGCAGTCGGAAGCCGTCTCGGTCTGCTATGATGATTAAAGCAAGTAGCTGAACGGAAAAGGAAGCCGAGAAATAAAAAATGATTGTTGAGGAACCAGCAAAAAGGCCAGTAGTGATGGAGAATTTGAAGGTTGTAGTACCGGGCGTGAAGCCGATATTGACTGTGAAAGGCGCGAATGTGGAACCAGTGATCATAAGACCGGTGGTGCAGATGCCAGTGGTAAACACGAAGACTGTACCTTGGAATTACAACAAGGTAGCAGTGATCTATAAAGGGAAAGAGGTATCTAGGGGAAATCAATGAAACTCATGGTCTGACTCGGTGTGGGAGGTGTTTTGCCCCAGAAGAGTTGAGAAGAATGAAAACAGTGAAAGAGAATCAGTTAAAGAAGCCAGTGTCAGAAGAAGAGGCGGAGGAATTCCTTAAGAAGATAAAGTCGCAGGACTATTCTGTAGTCGAGCAGCTGATGAAAACCCCTGTGCAGATCTCTTTGCTCTCGTTGTTAATACACTCAGAAGAACATAGGAAAGCTCTAATGAAGATACTGAACGAGGCTCATGTTCCATAGAAGATATCGGTATGTCACTTGGAAAAGATTACCAGTAAGATCTTCGACTCTAATAAGATCACGTTTTCAGATAAGGAATTGCCTGTTGAGGGAACCGAGCATAATAAGGCGCTTTACCTTACGGTAAAAAGCGAGGAGTCGGTGGTGACCAGAGTGTTGATAGATAACGGATCAAGCGCTAACATTTGCCCATTGTCAACTCTGGGAAAGCTGAACATCAGTCCAGAGAGAATTCGGAAGAACAGTGTAAGTGTGAGAGGATTTGATGGTGGAGGTAAAAACACGTTGGGAGACATTATCTTGGAAGTGACCATTGGTCCTGTGGATTTTACTATGGAATTCCAGGTGCTGGACATTGCTGTGTCTTATTATTTGTTGCTAGGCCGACCCTGGATCCACGCGGCCAAGGCAGTGCCGTCGTCTTTACACCAGATGGTCAAATTCGAATGGGAGCAACAGGAAATTGTGGTGCATGGAGAAGAAAATACCTGCAGTGTTGTGATGCCATTTGATGATGCCGATGGAGATAGGGGTCCTTGGGTCTACCAAGTGACAGATACAATAGCAGTGAAGAGAATTGCCGAAGGAGAAAAACTGCCGATCCCTACGGTGGCGCCAACTGCTGTGATGGTGGCCAGGGAAATGCTTAAAAACGGGTTTGCGCTAGGAAAGAGATTGGGCAGAGCATTGCAAGGGGTCACCCAACCGGTTCAACTGTCAGAGAACAAAGGTACTTTCGGCTTAGGTTTCAAACCCACCTATGCCGACATTCAGAGAGCCTCCAAGACCAAAAAGAACTGGACCTTGCCTAAGCCTATACCCAAACTATCGGATACCTTCACCAAGCCTGATACTAAAAATTGGACATCTGCTGTGTCAAGGTACATCGAGACCCGACCTAATGAAGAGCCTCTGATGTTTGAGAAGATATTTGGGAATGTGAACATGGTTGAGACAGGGGAAGGCACTAGCAAGATGGATGTGCAGTTTGTGGGATCTGGCGTCATGCTGAACAATTGGGAAGCCATTCCTTTCCCTATCAGGAAGGAGTCCTGGTAGTTAGCTCTAAACATTTTATCATCGCTTTCCCAGAAAAATAATTGTTACTTTTTGTAGTTCTCCCACCCCCTAATAAAAAGAAAAATCAAAATGTATCCCGAACTCTGTTTATCTTTTTGTCAATGAAATGCCGTTTTCCTTTTTCTTCATTTTTTGCCTTATTTTTTCTTTATTTTTTCTTTGTACAGTTCTGTATGTGTTGATTCTGATGCCATGTCATGCGTGAAGGATTCTCGACCCAGTTCTGACAGTCGCATTACCATACAAGAAATTGAGGAGGATAGTGAGATAGAATGTGAGGATGAGGAAGCCCTAGAGGAAATAAGTAAGGACATGAAACAATATGAGGAAAAGCCCAAACCGAATCTGAGTGATACAGAATCTATCAATTTGGGGAGCGAAGATAATGTCCGGGAAACAAATATTAGTGTTCATCTGGAGACACCCCTCAGGGAGGAATTGATAAGGTTGTTGCATGAGTTTAAGGACATTTTTGCCTGGTCCTACGATGACATGCCCGGACTTAGCACTGATTTGGTGGTACACAAGTTGGCTATCTACTCTGAATGCCGGCCAGTAAAGCAAAAGTTACGGAAATTCAAAACGGACATTAGTGTGAAGATAAAAGAAGAGGTGAATAAGCAGTTTGAGGCAAAGGTCATACGAGTCACCAAATACCCCACCTGGTTGGCGAACGTCGTTCCGGTCCCAAAGAAAAATGGAAAAACCAGAGTGTGTGTGGACTACAGAGACCTCAACAAAGCCAGTCCAAAGGATGACTTCCCATTGCCAAACATTCATATATTGATCGACAATTGCGCCAAGCATGAGATCGGTTCATTTGTAGATTGTTATGCCGGTTATCACTAGATCCTGATGGACAAAGAAGACGCTGAGAAAACTGCCTTCATTACACCTTGGGGAACGTATTGTTACAGAGTAATGTCGTTTGGATTGAAGAATGCCGGGGCAACTTATATGAGGGCAATGACCACGATGTTTCATGACATGATGCATCAAGAAATTGAAGTATATGTGGACGATGTCATCATAAAGTCCAAAAAGCAACCTGATCATGTGAGAGATTTGAGAAAGTTTTTCCAAAGACTCCGGAGGTACAATTTAAAGCTCAATCCTGTGAAGTGCGCCTTCGGAGTACCTTCAGGGAAGTTGTTAGGATTTATAGTAAGTCGGCGAGGTATCGAACTAGATCCGTCAAAGATCAAGGCCATCCAAAGTCTACCTCCGCCGAAGAACAAGAAGGAGGTAATGAGCCTATTGGGGAGGTTGAATTACATTAGCCGGTTCATCGCTCGGTTGACATCAACATGTGAGCCGATCTTCAAGTTGTTAAAGATAGATGCAGCGGTGAATGACCGACGAATGTCAAGAAGCCTTCGACAAAATCAAGGAATATTTAGGCCAATCCTCCAGTGTTAGTTCCTCCAGAGCCGGGGCGACCTCTGATTTTATACTTGATAGTGCTCGATAACTCCTTCGGATGTGTGCTAGGTCAACATGACGAGACAAGCAAGAAAGAGCAAGCTATATATTACCTCAGGTAAGAAGTTCACATCTTACGAGGTGAAATGTACTCAACTTGAAAGAACTTGTTGTGCATTAATCTGGGTGGCCCAGAAATTGAAGGATTATTTGTTAGCATATACCACATACTTGATATCACGACTGGATCCTCTGAAGTACATATTTCAGAAGCCTATGCCTACAGGGAGACTTGCTAAATGGCAGATTCTTCTCACAGAATTTGACATTATCTATGTGACTCGTACGGCGATGAAGGCACAAGCAATTGCAGACCACTTAACAGAGAATCCGGTGGATGATGAGTATGAGCCTTTGAAGACATACTTTCCGGATGAGGAGGCAATGAATGTCGAGGAAATGGAACAAGATGAGAAGCCAGGATGGAAAATGTACTTCGACGGAGCCGTCAACAGCAAGGGCGTTGGTATCGGAGCGGTACTCATTTCAGGTACGGGTCAACACTATCCCGTCACGGCTCAGCTTCGATTTTTCTGTACCAACAACATGGCCGAATATGAGGCATGTATCTTGGGATTAAGGATGGCAATTGACATGGGTATTCAAGAGATTTTGGTCATGGGTGACTCGGATCTCTTGGTACACCAAATTCAGGGAGAATGGGAAACACGAGATTTGAAATTGATACCTTACCGGTATTGTTTGCACGAGTTGTCCCAAAGATTCCAGTTCATAGAATTCAAGCACATCCTAAGAATGCACAATGAGATTGCAGATGCTTTGGCCACACTGTCCTCTATGCTGCATCATCCAGACAAGACTTATATAGATCCACTCCAGATCCAAGTTCGTGATCAAAATGCTTACTGCTTTGTTGTGGAAGAAGAATTGGATGGAGAACCGTGGTATCATGACATTAGAGAATACCTGAAAGCTAGCAAATACCCAGAACAGGCCAGTGGAGATCAGAAAAGAACTATCAGGCGCTTAGCTAACGGATTTTTCCTCAGTGGAGGAGTTATATACAAAAGAACACCAGATCTGGGGTTGTTGAGATGTGTGGATGCACAACAAGCCGATGAAATCATGATTGAAGTACATGCTGGAGCCTGTGGACCCCACATGAGCGGATATGTCTTAGCAAAGAAGATTTTGAGAGCTGGGTATTATTGGCTCACTATGGAGCGTGATTGCATCAGGTATGTAAGGAAATGCCACCAATGCCAGGTACATGGGGATCTGATCTACTCCCCGCCTTATGAGTTGCATACGATGTCTGCACCTTGGCCCTTTGTTGCTTGGGGCATAGATGTTATCGGTCCGATAGATCCAGCAGCTTCCAATGGGCATAGATTCATTTTGGTTGCAATCGACTATTTCACCAAGTAGGTTGAGGCAAAGACGTTCAAGGCAGTAACGAAGAAAGAGGTGGTTGACTTTGTGCATGAGAATATTATATGCCGATTTGGAATTCCCAAGGTGATCATCACAGATAATGGAGCCAATCTAAACAGTCATCTCATGGCGGAAGTTTGTGAGAGATTTAAGATCATACATCGCAATTCCACACCTTACAGGCCAAAGGCGAATGGGGCAGTAGAAGCGGCGAATAAGAATATCAAGAAGATTCTCTGAAAAAATGGTGGAGGGATCCAGGCAATGGCATGAAAAGTTACCCTTTGCTCTTATGGGTTACCGCACGACAATGCGTACTTCTATCGGAACCACACCTTACTCATTGGTGTACGGGACAGAGGCTGTTATACCCGCAAAAGTAGAAATACCGTCATTACGGATCATAGTTGAAGCTGGAATAGATGACGAAGAATGGGTAAAAGCCCGGCTAGAACAATTGAGTTTGATTGATGAAAAGAGATTGGCCGCAGTTTGCCACGGGCAGTTGTATCAACGGAGAATGGCCAGAGCATACAATAAGAAGGTGCGTCCTCGGAACTTTGAAGTTGGACAACTCATATTGAGGCGTATCTTACCGCATTGGGCCGAGGCAAAGGGCAAGTTTGCGCCAAATTGGCAGGGACCATTTGTGGTATCGCGGGTGTTATCCAATGGGGCATTATATTTAACAAATGTTGAAGGAAAGTGCGTAGCGACTGCTATCAATTCAGATGCGGTCAAAAGATACTATGTATAATTCCTCTATCCAAACACTTTATCCATTGACAACCCCCTTGAGCCTTAATGAATATATTCTTTCATATCCCTCTCCCGGAATCGCTTATAGCGCAATAAGGAAAATGAAGATTGAAATTGACAAAATGAAAAAAAAAAAATGAAACAAAAGGAAAAAGAAAAAGAAAAAGACAAAGAAATCGGGAAAAGTCAAAAAGAAATTCATCTAACTAATGAAGTTGGATGAACTACGTCTGACTTGATCCCGAAAGGGTACGTAGGCAGCCTCTCTAAGGTTCAGTCACAATAAAGAAAAATCCAAATATTCCCTACATATTGAAACTGGGGCAGAAAGTTATGTTGAATAATTCCGAGAGTTGTAAATATTTTTGAACCCTCGTGAAATTTTGAGCCTTTATACCTTTCTTTCTTAACCCATCCAAAAGCCACGTTACGGTCTAAAGAAAGACCTTCTGATCAATTCCAAAGTAATAACATGTGCAATGAAGGAAGAGCAAGACATTGGACAATACCTGTGGTATAGAACACAAAATACAAAAGGAAAAATGAAAAAATGAAAAAAAAATGAGAGAGTCTCATCGGTGAAAACCTTAACCGGCACTATGAGGCAATTGTGAGTTTGAGAGAAATAAAATGAGAGAGTCTCATCAGTGAAAACCTTAACCGGCACTGTGAGCCGATTGTGAGGTTGAGAGAGAATAAATGAGAGAGTCCTATTGGTTAAAACCTTTCGAGGCACCGTAGGACGATCGTAAGGACTACCAGAGAAAAAAGAAAAGGCAACAAAAAATAGTATCGGTTTGGGTTGAAGACAATTCAGAGTCAGAATAATGATTAGAGTGAACTGGGTCGGAGTTTAAATACATGACATGGTCAGCGGAATCAGCCAGCAAAACGCCCAGATAAGTTTTATCATCTCTCCAAAACACCCTTTACCCTCTTTCATTTTTTCTGCATTTCATTGTCTACCATTTGAGAGCTAACTACCAGCTCCTGACGACGAAAGCTAAAATAGCACTGGATCAGAAAGAAAGAAGAGTTAGGGAGAAAATAAAGAAGTTTGGCAAACATGGCCAAAGGAAAAGAAAACAAAACAAAAAGGGAAAAGTAAGAAAATACAAAAAGAGTTTGCAAGAGATAGGTAGCTGAAAAGCCACACAGCAGGAAAAAAGCAAAAAAGAGAGGAAGGCAATAAGAAGCAGGGACGGCAGATGCCAGTTGCCAGCAGTTTATATCTAATAAATTTTGTTTCATGCAGGAACAAATTGTCACTAATCACTTTAAAGTGAATGTGACCAATGTGGAAAAATAGAAAACACCAAAAAGAGAAAGTTTGCCAATAAGTGGAGAAATTCACAGGCGAGAGTCAATTGGTAAAAGAAAATACCAAAAGAGGAAGGTAGCATCTTTTAAAATCCACTCCTCAGTCATCAGGCTAAGGGAATATTTTCTGCATTGCACGTTTAATTTCTGTTAGGCGCCCACCTTCTAATAAGGGAATATTTTTTTGCATTCGCACATTTAATTTCTGTTAGGCGCCCACCTTCTAATAAGGGAATACTTTTCTGCATCGCACATTTAATTTCTGTTAGGCGCATACCTTCTAACAAGGGAATACTTTTCTGCATCGCACGTTTAATTTCTGTTAGGCGCCCACCTTCTAACAAGGGAATACTTTTATGTATAGCACGTTTAATTTCTGTTAGGCGCCCACCTTCTAATAAGGGAATTCTTTTCTGCATAGCACGTTTAATTTCTGTTAGGCGCCCACCTTCTAATAAGGGAATACTTTCCGCATTGCACGTTTAATTTCTGTTAGGCGCCCACCTTCTAACAAGGGAATACTTTTTGTATTGCACGTTTAATTTCTGTTAGGCGCCCACCTTCTAACAACGGAATACTTTTTGCATTGCACGTTTAATTTCTGTTAGGCGCCCACCTTCTAACCAGGGAATACTTTTTGCATTGCACGTTTAATTTCTGTTAAGCGCCCACCTTCTAACAAGGGAATACTTTTCGGCGTAGCACGTATAATTTCTGTAAGGCGCCCACCTTCTAACAAGGGAATAATTTTTCTGCATTGCACGTTTAATTTCTGTTAGGCGCCCACCTTCTAACAAGGGAATACTTTTCTGCATTGCACGTTTAATTTCTGTTAGGCGCCCACCTTCTAACAAGGGAATACTTTTCTGCATTGCACGTTTAATTTCTGTTAGGCGCCCACCTTCTAACAAGGGAATACTTTTCTGCATTGCACATTTAATTTCTGTTAGGCGCCCACCTTCTAACAAGGGAATACTTTTCTGCATTGCACGTTTAATTTCTGTTAGGCGCCCACCTTCTAACAAGGGAATACTTTTCTGCATTGCACGTTTAATTTCTGTTAGGCGCCCACCTTCTAACAAGGGAATACTTTTCTGCATTGCATGTTTAATTTCTGTTAGGCGCCCACCTTCTAACAAGGGAATACTTTTCTGCATTGCACGTTTAATTTCTGTTAGGCGCCCACCTTCTAACAAGGGAATACTTTTCTGCATTGCACGTTTAATTTCTGTTAGGCGCCCACCTTCTAACAAGGGAATACTTTTCTGCATTGCACGTTTAATTTCCGTTAGGCGCCCACCTTCTAACAAGGGAATACTTTTCACGCATCGCACGTTTAATTTCCGTTAGCGCTCACCTTCTAACAAGGGAATACGTTTCTGCATCTCACGTTTAATTTCTGTTAGGCACCCACCTTCTAATAAGGGAATACTTTTCTGCATTGCATGTTTAATTTCTGTTAGGCGCCCATCATCTAACAAGGGAATACATTTCTGCATATTTACTTCCTGCAATTTTGGTTTTATGTTAACTAAGAGCCCACACTGGGGCAGAAGAAAAAGTTTGTTGTTTTTGTTTTGTTTTGAGAAGGCTTCAGCTCGAGGACATTGAAGTATCATTGAAAATAAAAAAAAAACAAAGAGAGGGGAAAGGCCACAAAAAAGAAGGAAAGCAAGAAAAGAAAATCAACAAAAAGAGAGTCGGCATCACAAAAAATCAAGAAAAAGAAAAGAAGAAGCAAACAAAGGCTAGATTAGGAACAATTGTAATTGTAGGATCATAGCTGTAACGACCCGACCGGTCGTTTTAGAAAATTACGCCCCAATCCCTAATTTAACTGTTCCCCTAAGTTCATTTCTGCTATTGTGGGTTGCCGGGAGAGTCGGTTCTGAAAAATTTGAGCATTTTGGGACACTTAGTCCCTAAATGAGAGCTTTAGAGCTAGAAAATGGTCCGTAGCCGGAACAGTGTTAAGACGATCTCGGAACGGAAATCCGATGGTTCCATTAGCTCCGTTAGGTGATTTCGGGGTTGGGAGCGCGTTCGGAATGTATTTTGGAGGTCCGTAGCTCAATTAGGCTTGAAATGCCGAAGGTTGAAATTTTGGCGAATCCGAACGATAGGTGAGATTTTGATCCGAGGGTCGGAATGGAATTCCGACAATTTCTGTAGCTTCGTTATGTGATTTTGGATATGTCCGCAAATTTTCAGGTCATTCGGACGTCGTTTGGTCGGGTTTTAGATCGAATGTGCAATTCGGAAAGTTTTAAGAAATTTAGGCTTGAATTCGATGTGAATTATGGGTTTTGATGTTGTTAGACGCGTTTTAAGGATTGGAACAAGTTCGAATAAGGTATTAGGATGTGTTGGTGTGTTTGGATGAGGTCCCGGGGGCCTCGGGATGAATTCGGGTGAGTAAACGGCAAGAATCTTAAAAACTTGCAGCAGGCTGGTGCCTGCCTTCTGTAGTATTCGCTTCTGCGGAGCTTGGACCGCAGAGGCGAGTCCGCAGAAGCGACATTTGCTCCGCAGGAGCGAGTGTCGCAGGAGCGGATTTTGGATCGTGGAGGCGGTCACGCAGGAGCGGAAAGACTTCCGCAGGAGCGGAAGTGAACTGTTTGGTGGGGTTTCGCAGACACAGAACATATTCCGCATAGGCGAAGTCGCGAAAGCAGAGATTTAACTGCAGAAGCGGTTTTGGTATTTAAGTGAAATACCGGAGAAATGGTCAAGCGGTCGCAGAAGCGAAGTTGCTGAAGCGGCTTATGAGTCGCAGAAGCGAAAGCTGTCCGTATGTTTAATGCTTCAGCTTATTCAAATTTCAGTAGTGTAAATTAATTGGAGCTTCGAACTAAGCGAAGGGGCGATTTGGGCGATTTTGAAGGGAGATTCAAGGGGTTTCTTCAGGTAATCAATTATGGACTCCAATTATGATTGTTGTTGATAATATTATGCAAGTTTTTCATGAAAATGGAGGAAATTGGGGTAATTAATGGGGGTTTTCACCCTAGACCAAAACCTTTAGAAAATCAAGGTTTTGAGTGGGCAAATGGAGTCCGAATTTGATAAACTTTATATGCTTAGACTCGTATTGAGTCAAGGGTTCCGAATATATAACTTTCGTGATTTTTCGATAAGCGTACCGAAAGTCGGGTTTTGGCAACTTGTGGGTTTTGGTATATTTTGAGCTATTTTGATTGGGTAATGCCCAATTGGCCTATTTTGATGTGATTCTATTGATTATTATCAGATTCTACACTTGTGGAGGCCGACATTCGTGGCAAGAGGGTTATTACTTAGCGGTTTTGTACCGGAATTGAGGTAAGTGGCTTGTCTAACTTCGTGTGGGGGACTTTCACCCCTAGGATATTATTGTGATACTTTAAATGCCTTGTACGCGAGGTGACGGGCGTGTACATGCGCTGGTTGTTGAACACATACTTTACTCAAAATGTTCAATGAGTGATATTCCTGTTTTTAGTTGTTAAATTCGATATTTCTACCCGGTAGTAGTTAGAAAAGCATGATTAGATAGAATCTAATTGTCTAGTTGCTTAATTGACTTACTTGAGTTTTCTTGGTAATCGCCGGCGCTGTTCATCGGCGAAGTTATCATTAAGCATATTATACTTCTCTCTGTGTATTCCTTTACTTGCTGTGGTTATGGACTACGGGTTCGATTCCCGAGATCCTGAGATTATTGAAATATGGACTACGGGTTCGATTCCCGAGATCCTGAGATTATTGAAATGTGGACTACGGGTTCGATTCCCGAGATCCTGAGATTATTGAAATGTGGACTACGGGTTCGATTCCCGAGATCCCGAGATTATTGAAATGTGGACTACGGGTTCGATTCCCGAGATCCCGAGATTATTGAAATGTGGACTACGGGTTCGATTCCCGAGATCCCGAGATTATTGAAATGAGGACTACGGGTTCGATTCCCGAGATCCTGACTTATTGGTAGGGACTGCGGGTTCGATTCCCGGAGATCCTGAGTTATTGAGATATTATTGAGACATGGGCCGCGGGTTCGATTCCCGGAGACCCAGAGGTACTGAGAATGGGACTGTGGGTTCAATTCCCACAGATCCTGGATTCGTTTATTTGAGTTGGTTATTTGTTGTTAGCTTGATTGTAGACAGTTGCAGTAAACATCGTAATGTTGTTATTTCGGAAATTATTGTTATTATCTGTTAAACTGTTTATTTTGTTATCATCATATTATTATTGTTTCTCGGTAGGGCCCTGACCTTCCTCGTCACTACTCCATCGAGGTTAGGCTTGGCACTTACTGAGTACCGCCGTGGTGTACTCATGCTACTCTTCTGCACACTTTTGTTGTGCAGATCCGGGTACATCAGAGGAGGCTCGTACTAGGTGATTCCGCAGCTTTCTGGGAGACTTCGAGGTATGATCCGCTACGTCCGCGGATCCGGAGGCTTCCCTTCTATTCTAGTATTACTAGTTGACATTTTTCTTCATTTCGTTGTTAGATACTCTTTACACATAGAGCCACGGTTGTATTTTCTCTTTTAGTCTGTGTTACCGTGGGGTTCCGGATCTTGGTAGTGTTTTATTTATTGTGTGGCGGATGTATGTGCCAAGCGGCACGGATTACATATCTTTTATGTTATTTTCCGCTCTTTCTTATTTAAGTATTTATAACTTATAGATTCCGCAACGTGTTAGGCTTACCTAGTCGTGGGGATCGGGTGCCATCACGACATGTTCACAATTGGTGAACTAGGGTCGTGACAAGTTGGTATCGAGCTCTAGGTTCATAGGAGTCACGGGACACGGACCGGTTGCTTAGAGTCTCGCCGATCGATACGGAGACGTCCGTATTTATCTACGAGGGGCTATGTAACTCGTTTAGGAAACTCTTCATTTCTTTTGGATTCCTTGTCGTGCGACATTTTTGGCATCAAAAATCTAAACTATCGCTTTCTATTCTCTCAC
Organism: Nicotiana noctiflora; assembly: GCA_032618575.1. Taxonomy (NCBI): domain Eukaryota; kingdom Viridiplantae; phylum Streptophyta; class Magnoliopsida; order Solanales; family Solanaceae; genus Nicotiana; species Nicotiana noctiflora. The sequence continues at coordinate 143,621 of JASVEL010009556.1, read as the reverse complement.
AAATGGTGAGGACACGAGCTACCCGCGATGATCAGGTACCCGCGCCCCTGTTGCCGCCGTCAGAGGCCGGGCCGAGGTAGAGGACGAGGACGCGCCCGAGGTGCAGCCACAACGCCCGCACGCGCGCTGCCGCTGAGGTGCCACCGGTAGACCGGGTTGGAGCGCAGGCACCGGTACACCGACTACGCTCGCTACTATTCCGAGCACTACGGAGACCCCGGCTCGGCTCATGAGTATGTATACCACTTTAGCCCGGGCGAGGATTGCTTCCTCTTGTTGCGGCTACATCTCGGGTCGGGGGAGGGGCCCGGACTCCCGCGGCCGTTACACCAGAGCAGCGTGTGCCAGTGGGGCAGGTTCCGGATGTTTTGGTTATGCCTCCTGCTCTGCCCCAGCACGGTCCGGAGGTGGACCAGCTGCCTCTGAGGACGAGCAACGTAGATTGGAGAGGTTCAAGAAATATGACCCTCCGGTGTTTAGTGGTTTGGCTTCAGATGATGCATTGGGTTTTCTGGAGGAGTGTCATCGTATTCTTCGCACTATGGGGATTGTGGAGACCAGCGGGGTTTCCTTCACCGCTTTTCAGTTTCGTGGGCCGCTTATGATTGGTGGCGCACGTATGAGTTGGATAGTCCAGAGGAGTCTGCTTCATTGACTTGGACGCAGTTTTCAGATCTGTTTTTGAGGGAGTTTGTTCCACCAGAGCCTTAGGGATTCTTGGCGCTTGGAGTTTGAGCGGTTGCGACAGGGCTCCATGTCAGTATCGGAGTATGCTATCAGTTTCACCCGCCTAGCCAGGCATGCACCGGCTTTGGTAGCCACGGTTCGGGAGCGAGTGCGGAGATTTATTGAGGGCCTTGTTCCGCCTATCTGATCCAGCATGGCCAGAGAGCTGGAGATAGATATATCTTATCAGCAGGCAATTAGCATTGCCAAGAGGATCGAGAGTATGCTCCCTAGAGAGCGGAGAGAGAGAGAGAGGCCAAGAGGTCTCGTGAGTCAGGCCATTTCTCTGGTGCCCGTACTTCAGCAGCCGGTCATTTTGGCACGGTTTATTTTGTTCGCCCAGTTCAGTTAGCATTTCCCGCAGCTGGAAGTGCTCCAGATCTTCCAGCACCTCAGGAGCCTTATTATGATCCCCCAATTTCCAGTGCGCCTCCTGTGCGGGGTACCTCCAAGGGTCAGTCTAGCGGGAGCGGGGCCGGTCAGTCACAGCCACCGCATCCTCCCAAGGCTTGTTGTGAGTGCAGGGATACTCGCCATCTGGTTAGGGAGTGCCCCGTGTATAGGAGAGGAGCGTCTCCACAGACTTCGCAGCCTCAGCATGGTTCACAAGGTTAGCAGGCCATCGTTCCAGCCCCAGCTGCCACTCCACCTGCCCAGTCATCCAGGGGCGGGGGTCAGGGTTCCAGAGGCCGCCCTCGAGAGGGGGACATGCCAGATTCTATGCTATTCCTGATCGCGCTGCGGCTGTTGCATCTGACTCTGTTATCACAGGTATTATTATGGTTAGTCACAGGGAGGCATCGGTTCTATTCGACCCTGGTTCCACTTTTTCATATGTGTCTTCTTACTTTGCTTCTCATCCGGGTGTGCCTCGGGATTCTTTGAGTGCCCCCATTTATGTTTCCACTCCGGTGGGTGATTCTTTGGCTGTGGACCGCGTATATCGGTCGTGTTTGATTACCATTAGTGATTTTGAGACCAGAGCGGATCTATTGCTGCTTGGGATGGTCGATTTTGATATTATTCTGGGCATGGACTGGTTGTCGCCCCATTATGCTATTCTTGATTGTCACGCCAAGACCGTGACGCTGGCTATGCCAAGCATTCCACGTATTGAGTGGAGTGGTACTCTAGATCACACCCCTAGCCGTGTTATTTCTTTTCTCAGAGCTCAGCGTATGGTTGAGAAGGGGTGTGCTGCTTATCTAGCCTATGTGCGGGACGTCAGTATTGACACTCCCTCTATTGATTCTGTTCATGTGGTACGTGACTTTGCTGATGTATTTCCAGCTGATCTTCCGGGCATGCCGCCTGAGAGAGATATTGACTTTGCTATTGACTTGTTGCCGGGCACTCAGCCCATCTCTATTCCACCGTACCGTATGGCTCCTCCTGAGTTAAAGGAGTTGAAGGATCAGTTACAGGAGTTATTGGGCAAGGGTTTTATTCGACCCAGTGTTTCGCCTTGGGGTGCTCCTGTATTGTTTGTGAAGAAAAAGGACGGTTCTATGCGTATGTGTATTGACTATCGTCAGCTGAACAAGGTTACAGTGAAGAACCGGTATCCTTTGCCCCGTATTGATGATTTATTTGACCAACTACAGGGCGCACATGTGTTTTCTAAGATTGATTTGCGCTCTGGGTATCACCAGTTGAAGATTCGGGAGCCAGATATCCCGAAGACTGCCTTCAGGACCCGGTATAGTCACTATGAGTTCCTCGTGATGTCTTTTGGGCTGACTAATTCCCCAGTAGCCTTTATGCATTTGATGCACAGTGTGTTCAGGCCTTATCTGGACTCGTTCGTGATTGTCTTCATTGATGATATTCTAGTATATTCTCGGAGCCGGGAAGAGCACGAGCAACATTTAAGAATAGTGCTTCAGATCCTGAGGGAGAAGCAGCTTTATGCCAAGTTCTCTAAATGTGAATTCTGGTTGAGTTCGGTGGCATTTTTGGGCCACGTGGTATCGAGTGATGGTATTCGAGTAGATCCGAGGAAGGTGGAGGCCGTGCAGGAGTTGGCCCAGACCCTCCTCCGCTACTGAGATTCGCAGTTTCCTTGGTTTGGCGGGCTATTACCGTCGTTTCGTAGAGGGTTCTCTTCGATTGCAGCACCTATGACTAGATTGACCCAAAAGGGTGCCCCTTTTCAGTGGACAGACGAGTGTGAGGCGAGCTTTCAGAAGCTCAAGAGAGCTTTGACTTCGGCCCCTATATTGATGTTGCCTACAGGTTCGGGGTCCTATACAGTATATTGTGATGCCTCCCGAGTTGGACTCGGTGCGGTATTGATGCAGGACGGTAGGGTGATTGCCTACGCGTCCAGACAGCTGAAGGTACATGAGAAGAACTATCATGTTCATGATCTGGAGCTAGCTTCCATTGTTCACACCTTGAAGATTTGGCGTCATTACTTGTATGGGGTTCCTTGTGAAATCTACACTGATCACCGGAGCTTGCAGCATTTGCTTAAGCAGAAGGACCTGAATATGCATTAGAGGAGATGGTTGGAGCTATCGAAGGACTATGATATTACTATTCTCTATCATCCGGGCAAGGCTAATGTAGTTGCCGATGCCTTGAGTCGTTGGGCAAAGAGTTTGGGGAGTTTGGCATACCTACCAGCTTCATAGAGGCCTATGGTGATGGACGTTCAGGCTTTACCCAGGCAGTTTGTTAGACCGGATCTTTCGGAGCCCAGTCGGGTTCTGGCTTGTGTGGTTTCTCGGTCTTCTTTATTTGATCGCATCAGGGAGCAGCAGTTCGACGACCCTCAATTGTTTGTCCTTTAGGATAGAGTTCGGCGTGGTGATGCTCGAGATGTTACCATCGGGGATGATGGAGTTATGAGGATGCAGGGGCGTATCTGTGTGCCCAATGTAGATGATCTTCGAGAGCCGATTCTAGCAGAGGCCCATAGTTCGCGGTATTCCATCCATCCGGGTGCCGCGAAGATGTATCAGGACTTGAAACAACATTACTGGTGGAGGCGGATGAAGAGGGATATAGTTGATTATGTTTCTAGATGCCTCAACCGCCAGCAGGTGAAGTATGAGCATCAGCGCCCGGGTGGATTGATGCAGCGGATTGAGATTCCAGAGTGGAAATGGGAGCGCATCACCATGGACTTTGTATCTGGACTTCCACGGACTGTTAGGAAGTTTGATTCCATTTGGGTTATTGTGGATCGGCTGACCAAGTCCGCCCATTTTATACCGGTGAGCACTACTTATTCATCGGAGCGACCGGCGGAGATCTATATCAAGGAGATAGTTCGGCTGCATGGTATTCCAGTTTCCATCATTTCAGATAGAGGCACTCAGTTCACTTCACGGTTCTGGAGAGCTGTACAGCAGGAGTTAGGTACTCGGGTGGAGCTGAGCACAGCATTTCACCCCCAGACTGATGGGCAGTCCGAGCGTACTATTCAGATTTTGGAGGATATGCTCCGTGCGTGCGTGATTGAGTTTGGAGGTTCATGGGATCACTTCTTGCCACTGGCGGAGTTTGCTTATAACAACAGCTACCAGTCCAGTATTCAGATGGCACCGTACGAGGCCCTATATGGTAGGAGGTGCAGGTCTCCCGTGGGTTGGTTTGAGCCGGCGAGGCCAGGTTGCTAGGTACTGATATGGTTCAGGATGCTATGGACAAGGTCAAGGTAATTCAGGACAGACTTCGTGCAGCCCAGTCTAGACAGAAGAGTTATGCGGACAAGAAGGTTCGCGATGTGGCTTTTATGGTGGGTGAGCGGGTTCTGCTTCGAGTCTCGCCCATGAAGGGCGTTATGAGGTTTGGGAAGAAAGGGAAGCTGAGTCCCAGATTTATTGGCCCTTTTGAGATTTTGAGGCGTGTTGGGGAGGTTGCTTATGAGTTGGCCTTACCTCCCAGCCGAGCCGGAGTTCACCCCGTATTTCATGTCTCCATGCTCCGGAGATACCATGGTGACCCGTCGCACGTGTTGGATTTCACATATGTTCAGCTAGACAAAGATCTGTCTTATGTTGAGGAGCCAGTAGCCATTCTAGACAGGCAAGTCAGAAAGCTAAGGTCAAAGAACATCGCTTCGTTAAAGGTTCAGTGGCGGGGCCAGCCGGTCGAGGAGGCGACTTGGGAGACCGAGCAGGATATGCGCAGCCGGTACCCTCATCTTTTCACTACTCCAGGTATGTTTTCTATGCTCGTTCGAGGACGAACGAATCTTTAAGTGTGGGAAGATGTAACGACCCGACCGGTCGTTTTAGAAAATTTCGCCCCAATCCCGGATTTAACTGTTCCCCTAAGTTCATTTCTGCTATTGTGGGTTGCCGGGAGAGTCGGTTCGAAAAATTTGAGCATTTTGGGACACTTAGTCCCTAAATAAGAGCTTTGAAGCTAGAAAATGGCCCGTAGCTCGGAACAGTGTTAAGACGATCTCGGAACGGAAATCCGATGGTTCCATTAGCTCCGTTAGGTGATTTCGGGGTTGGGAGCGCGTTCGGAATGTATTTTGGAGGTCCGTAGCTCAATTAGGCTTGAAATGCCGAAGGTTGAAATTTTGGCGAATCCGAACGATAGGTGAGATTTTGATCCGGGGGTCGGAATGGAATTCCGACAATTTCCGTAGCTTCGTTATGTGATTTTGGATATGTCCGCAAATTTTCAGGTCATTCGGACGTCGTTTGGTCGGGTTTTAGATCGAATGTGCAATTCGGAAAGTTTTAAGAAATTTAGGCTTGAATTCGATGTGAATTATGGGTTTTGATGTTGTTAGACGCGTTTTAAGGATTGGAACAAGTTTGAATAAGGTATTAGGATGTGTTGGTGTGTTTGGATGAGGTCCCGGGGGACTCGGGATGAATTCGGGTGATTAAACGGCAAGAATCTTAAAAACTTGCAGCAGGTTGGTGCCTGCCTTCTGTAGTATTCGCTTCTGCGGAGCTTGGACCGCAGAGGCGAGTCCGCAGAAGCGACATTTGCTCCGCAGGAGCGAGTAGTTCGCAGGAGCGGACTTTGGATCGTGGAGGCGGTCACGCAGGAGCGGAAAGCCTTCCGCAGGAGCGGGAGTGGACTGTTTGGTGGCCTTCCGCAGGAGCGGACTTTCGTCCGCATAAGCGAAGTCGCGGAAGCGACTGTGCTTCCGCAGAAGCGGCTTTTGAGTAAATGGCCAAGCGTCGCAGAAGCGACCATATGCCCGCAGAAGCGGGCTTCGCAGAAGCGACATAATGTCGCGGAAGCGGATCCGCAGAAGCGGAATTTCGTCCGCAGAAGCGGAAATCGCAGGGAGTTAATTATGTCAGAAGTTAGAAATTTCAGAAACATTTCCAAACTTTGAGGGCTCGGCTTAAGGGGCGATTTGGGCGATTTTGAAGGGAGATTCAAGGGGTTTCTTCAGGTAATCAATTATGGACTCCAATTATGATTGTTGTTGATAATATTATGCAAGTTTTTCATGAAAATGGAGGAAATTGGGGTAATTAATGGGGGTTTTCACCCTAGACCAAAACCTTTAGAAAATCAAGGTTTTGAGTGGGCAAATGGAGTCCGAATTTGATAAACTTTATATGCTTAGACTCGTATTGAGTCAAGGGTTCCGAATATATAACTTTCGTGATTTTTCGATAAGCGTACCGAAAGTCGGGTTTTGGCAACTTGTGGGTTTTGGTATATTTTGAGCTATTTTGATTGGGTAATGCCCAATTGGCCTATTTTGATGTGATTCTATTGATTATTATCAGATTCTACACTTGTGGAGGCCGACATTCGTGGCAAGAGGGTTATTACTTAGCGGTTTTGTACCGGAATTGAGGTAAGTGGCTTGTCTAACTTCGTGTGGGGGACTTTCACCCCTAGGATATTATTGTGATACTTTAAATGCCTTGTACGCGAGGTGACGGGCGTGTACATGCGCTGGTTGTTGAACACATACTTTACTCAAAATGTTCAATGAGTGATATTCCTGTTTTTAGTTGTTAAATTCGATATTTCTACCCGGTAGTAGTTAGAAAAGCATGATTAGATAGAATCTAATTGTCTAGTTGCTTAATTGACTTACTTGAGTTTTCTTGGTAATCGCCGGCGCTGTTCATCGGCGAAGTTATCATTAAGCATATTATACTTCTCTCTGTGTATTCCTTTACTTGCTGTGGTTATGGACTACGGGTTCGATTCCCGAGATCCCGAGATTATTGAAATATGGACTACGGGTTCGATTCCCGAGATCCTGAGATTATTGAAATGTGGACTACGGGTTCGATTCCCGAGATCCTGAGATTATTGAAATGTGGACTACGGGTTCGATTCCCGAGATCCTGAGATTATTGAAATGTGGACTACGGGTTCGATTCCCGAGATCCCGAGATTATTGAAATGTGGACTACGGGTTCGATTCCCGAGATCCCGAGATTATTGAAATGTGGACTACGGGTTCGATTCCCGAGATCCCGAGATTATTGAAATGTTGACTACGGGTTCGATTCCCGAGATCCTGAGTTATTGGTAGAGACTGCGGTTTCGATTCCCGGAGATCCTGAGTTATTGAGATATTATTGAGACATGGGCTGCGGGTTCGATTCCCGGAGACCCAGAGGTACTGAGAATGGGACTGTGGGTTCAATTCCCACAGATCCTGGATTCGTTTATTTGAGTTGGTTATTTGTTATTAGCTTGATTGTAGACAGTTCAGTAAACATCGTAATGTTGTTATTTCGGAAATTATTGTTATTATCTGTTAAACTGTTTATTTTGTTATCATCATATTATTATTGTTTCTCAGTAGGGCCCCGACCTTCCTCGTCACTACTCCATCGAGGTTAGGCTTGGCACTTACTGAGTACCGCCGTGGTGTACTCATGCTACTCTTCTGCACACTTTTGTTGTGCAGATCCAGGTACATCAGGACAGGCTCATACTAGGTGATTTCGCAGCTTTCAGGGAGACCTCGAGGTATGATCCGCTACGTCCGCGGATCCGGAGGCTTTCCTTCTATTATGATAGTATTAGTTGACATTTTCCTTTTTCGTTGTTAGATACTCTTTACACATAGAGCCACAGTTGTATTTCTCTTTTAGTCTGTGTTATCGTGGGGTTCCGGATCTTGGTAGTGTTTTATTTATTGTGTGACGGATGTATGTGCCAAGCGGCACGGATTACATATCTTTTATGTTATTTTCCGTTGTTTCTTATTTAAGTATTTATAACTTATAGATTCCGCAACGTGTTAGGCTTACCTAGTCGTGGGACTGGGTGCCATCACGACATGTTCACAATTGGTGAACTAGGGTCATGACAATAACCCTGCCTTCCCTCTCTCTCTCTCTAGCATGCATACCCTCTATCTTCCTAGCAATGTTCACCACCTGCTGATACAGAATATCTATCTCCAACTCACGGGCCATGCTGGACCTGATGCCTGTTTAGCCCAGGATATGTAGGCAACCTCTAAAGCAGGGTGCGGTCAAAAGGTTTTCAAAAATACTTTTACGGAATGTGCCAATGTGCAAAAATCTCTCATTACTGCTCACTTGTCTTTGCACTGAAACTCTTCGTGTTCCCGAGCAAAGAGGGGCAGCTGTGAGCACGTGATTTTTTACACTGGACAATTAATTCCAAAATTAAAATAAATATATTTTTGAGTGCAATTACTTGCTTTGTTTGAAATTAGCTACACTTTGTATGTTTGAATAATTAGAAATTAGAAAAATAAAAAAAAATAGGCCAGGTAATTACTTTGTTTTAATTAATTAGTTTAAAGAAGAAAATTAGCAAAAAATAGTTCTCAATAGCGGAAATTAGAGAAAAATAGTAGAAAAATTGCAAAAAATATTAGGTAATTAGAATAAGTAGGAGATTAAGTTTTTATGATATTCCATAAAAGAAAAAGAAAAAAAATACAAAAGGGAAATACATAAAAAATAAATAAAATAAGAAAAATACATAAATATGTTGGGTATACTGGCTTTGGGCCATTTTGAATTAATTTATCTGGCCCAAACACTCTCAGCCCAAACAGATCCGGTCCAGGCCATCAAGGGAATTGATCTCAGCCGTTCATTACACCAAATCCAATGGCTGAGAATCACTCCAGTTTTAATTCAAGGGGTAAGTGTGAGATGCAATCTCCGCCGTTCATTCAGGTTAAATCCAACGTTTAGAATAATTAGCGGAGTAATTTTTAATTAATTGAGAAGTAAGGATTAATCCGAGCCGTCCAATTGAAATGAGCTGACGGAAGAGACTTTGGTCTCCTGGGTAGCCAAACGTTGCCGTTTTAGTAACGCACCTACGAGCCGTTGATCTCCATCAAACGAACGGCTCAGATCACCTCAACCTCCCCAACTATAAATAGCTTCTTTCTGAAGAAGCCGCTCATTTTTGCAAATATCTAACACTAGCCGCCCTTAACGTCTTCTTCTTCTCCCTTCTTCACCTTCAAACCTCCAACCAGAAACCCTAGCCGGCCATGGAGGCCACCACCTCCCACGGTGGTCTCCGGCCACCCCCTCTATCTCTCTCGCCCTCTTCTCCTTCTTCTTCACCTCAAAACACTAGAAAACCCTTAAAACAAACCCTGTTCTTGATAAGCCGGTCACCGGAACTCCACCGGTGACCACTCAAACAACGAATCACTGTCCCAAACCAACGCCGATCGATCCCCCTTGACTTGATCTATCACCCTACCCCAATGGCTCCCCTCGAATATGCCTGGAGCTCGTCGAATATTTCAAAAGGTGTCGCCGGAAACCTAACTCCGGCGACTCCAAAACTCGAACCTCTTCAAAGGTCCATCCTTTACCCTACCCAAACACCCCCACAAACCTAAAAGCCCTAAAAGGTTTCGTCTTGAAGCCTAACAATAGAAAACAGAAAGAAAAATGAAAAAAAAAATATCTAAGAGTCTGAAGAAAACTGGAAAAAAGAAAAGAAATAAAAGGGAAAGCTTGGGGGACAGACCCCGCTAAGCTAAGTACCCCCGCCTTTTGTGCTTTCTTTGCTTGTCTGTTCTTTATTTGCTTTCTTTGCTTGTCTGTTCTTTATTCGCTTTCTTTGCTTGTTTGTTCATGTTCTCTTGTTTCATGTCTTTCATCTTATGTTTCTGTTTGTCTTTTCTATTCTGTAGATTCTCTATATCTCATGTTTCATCTGTTAGTTTAGGTTTTCTTTTTAACTTGCACATCTTTCGTATCCTTTCCTGTTTGTCTGTTCATCCTCTCGTGTTTCATATCTTTCATCCTGCGTATTCTTGTATGTTTTACTGTTTCTTGTTAGAGTCCGAAATACCATGACTACATCTGTTTAGTATTAGGGTTTCTTAACTCGATCATTTTTATATATTTGTTCTTCTGTTCGTTGGCTTTAAGTCATGTTCTGTTTCTGATAAGTCGAAGGTTACCTTTATTCTCTTCTCTTCTTCATCTTGAGAACCATATGGTCTTTGATTTTTTTGGCTTTCATAGTATAACTCTTCTTCTATTTTGTCATGCATGCTTTGTTTTCTTTTCATCTTCATATTAAGCCGCCTTTGTATATTCTTCACCCTTGGTTATAAGTTTCCCTGTTTGTTTGGTCTTCAACATCTCATCTTTAAAATTAGATATCTCTGTTGTTTCCATTCATGCTTTAGTTGTTTAACTCTCGATTGGGATTTGTTCTATTCAGCTTTCCATGTTTTCACTGTTTTCCCTCTTAACATGATTCTAGGATTAGTCATTAGACTTCCATGCCTATCTAAGAACTACTACTCTGATCTTTCTCATATCTTGTGTCATGAACCTTGGTGATTTTGAAGTTGTTCCAAATTGTCACATGACTTGAGCTAATAGTAACTAGGTCTGAATTGACATGAGTTCATACTTTGTCCCATAAATTGGATAATGTGAGTTAACTGACTGAGATTCAACCATATCAATTGCCTTTCTGAGTCCTGGTTGATTAATGCATCTTGTTTGATCTTATGTGCCTTAATATGCAATTCATGCTGAAAATGACTAAGTTCTGGTAGTTCTTGTCGAATGTGAATATTGGATCAATATTGATTAAACCTTAGGGGATTGGTTATAGCTGTTAGTGTTAGGTTTCATAGAGTGGCTAGATTTGAAATAGGCTAAAACTGAAAATCACAAAAATAGGCTACAAATTAAATAAGTGACCAAGAGTGGTCAATTTTGCAATTGACCTACTCTGCTAGGTCCCTCACACACTGGCCAACACTTAAAGATGGCTAGTTGTGTAATAATTGGCTAAGTCTGCAAATGCAGACTTGCTCAGGCTCTGTTTGAGCCCTGAATTCTAGGTGGCTCGGTCTGCAAAGACCTTAACCCATGCCTATGTTCAGTAATTGGGCTTCAATTGCCTGGGCTAAGTCTCAACTTGAGACTGGCCATTAGTTAAATGTTTTAAGTGCTTTTATTAAACAGGTTAGTCCTGCAAATAAGTTTAATTAACTTTAAATGAACAAAGATAGGTTATTAGGCAATAATTGACCTAAGAGTGGTCAACTTTGCAAAGGTTGGCCAACTCTATAAGGTCCTAACACACCAGCCCACCTCAAAAGGGGTTGGTTGTGCAAAAAGGCTAAGTCTGCAAATGCAGACTTGCCCAGGCTCAGTTGAGCCCTGAACATTAAAGTGGCCAGGCCTGCAAAGCCTTTGGGCCCAACTGTGTTCAATAATTGGGTTTAATTACCCAAGCCAAGTCTCAACTTGAGACTGGCTAAGCTTTAAATAGGTTAATTTTAGTAATAAGACAGGCTAGTCATGCAATTAGCTTAAAATTGAAATAAGAGGTCTTAATTAACTAGAACTAAGTTAAAATAGGCTAAAATTGAAATAGTTCCCTAAAGTAGAATTGGCCAGCCCTTAAATACCAATGCAAGGGCTGGCCAATAGTGAAATAAGTCCCCAAAATGCTGAAACCTGACCTAGGTAGGTCGGGTAAATCAGCAGTGTCCTTAGGGGCACAATTGGAAACCAAATTGGTAAAATAGTGAATAGTTTGAAAGATAAGAGGGCAAGGGAGTCATTTGTACCCCTGATTTCTGCAATTTTGGAGAGTTTAAAGGGTATAATGGTCTCCCTAAAAAGGGAAATCAGTAAAAATCCCTAACCCTTAAGGCTACATTGGTAAAAGACCCCTAAAAGGAATCTTTGGAACCTTCCATCACATGCTGGAAGGGTTTTTCATAACTGAAATGGGGCCTAAGTGAAACTTTGATAATTCTAAGAGGGGGAGAAGTGGGATTTAATCCCATACTTTCTCTCCAAGTTTCAGCCCTTGCCCATCCTATATATACTCTCAAAAAGTGTGAAATAAGGGCTGGCTTTGGATAAGAAAAGTTCAGAGTAAAAATATAGTAACCGTCTTCTTAGAATTGGTATTAAACCCTTTAGTCGGTAGTCAAATGTACTAGTATGAATTCTTAGTTGTAAACTGATAGTAGTGATAGCTTGCTGAGAATGTACAAAAGACAATTGACCTAGAATTACTATCTTATGTATTGACTTCTTTGGAGATAAATAAAATGCTTATTGATTTCTTATTGTTCCCAAATATGTATTTTCATTTATTTACTCTCAATATTGTTCTATTTTGGTTTGGGCTCAATACCTGGAGTGGGCTTGGACTGTGGTGTATAGCCAATTGGCTGATAAACAAAAGCTCGACAACAGCCTGGGCCTCGAAGGCCTGGGCAGGTCGAATGCACGTCTGATTAAGTGAACAAAAATCCAGGCCCAGTAAATAACAGAAATTCGACGGGCCTAGAATGTTTAGTAAAAACGATTAAGGGAAAAAACATAAATAGAAAAACATAGTATACACCTCTTAGGATTGGGACTCTAAAATTAAATCGGGATGAGCCTCGCATGACACTAAACAGCGGGGCCCCCTTTTAGTAATGAAATAATGTATATAATAGATCCGGAGAGGCTAATAGCGAATTCCATAGCCTCACCCAAAAGATTTAAAAGCCGATAGACGTTATTTAGGGCACGATTTAACATACTTTCCTATGAACGAGTGTGCACTTGGTGCGACTCAAATCCAAATCCCGGCAAAGGTGAAATACACCGAAAGTCACAGGCGTACTGGTTGCGGTGTGACTCGAGGCGTGTTTTCGCGATGCCGCAAATTCCATAAAAAAGTATTTAAGTAAAAAGGCACTATTTGTTGTTAAAATCTATGTTGAGTCAAACAAGAGTCGGGAACGACAATTGAGCGACCGTGCTAAAACCACGAAACCCGGGAATGCCTAACACCTTCTCCCGTGTTAACAGAGTTCCTTATCCAGATCTTTGCTTCGCAGACATTTTTAAAAGAGTCAAATTCCTCGGATTCGGGATTAACCGGTGACTTGGGACACCATTATCTTCCCAAGTGGCGACTCTGATTAATCTCAACAAAATCCCGAACCGATTGTCCTTTAATTGGAAAAACTCTTTCCTCTATGCTATTATATCTGTTTCGGGTATTTGAGCATCGAGGTATACCCTACAAGCGTATTTATATGCTATTTCCAAAAGTGGGGTAGTAAAAAGGGAGGTGTGACAATATCAGTTATTTCCCTTGTTTCCGTTGTATAGACATTCTTGATGTATAGAGCCACAGTTGTACTCTTTCTTAGTCTGTGTTGCCCCGTGGGTTTCCGGGTCTTGGTAGTATGTTGCTAGTGTGTTTTGGCGATGTGTATGTGCCTAGCGGCACTTATTACATTTCATTTACATTATTCTGCTATTATCTTATCTTATGTTCATGAAATTGTATATTCCGCATCGTGTTAGGCTTACCTAGTTGCGAAGGCTGGGTGTCGTCATGACAGGTTCACAATTGATGACTAGGGTTGTGACAAGTTGGTATCAGAGCTCTAGGTTCATAGGAGGCCTGGGACACAGACCGGTTACTTAGAGTCTCGCTGATCGATATGGGGACGTCTGTATTTATCTACTAGAGGCTACGTAATCGTTAGGAAAATTACACTTCATTCCATTCCTTATCGTGCATCATTTATTCAGTTGGAGCCTATATCATATGTTCTTTCATCCACTCGTGTATTTAAATTGCGCACTCGATATCAAGTATGCGCCGACGGTTCGTGATGCTACAGAGGGATTATAAGGAGCCAAGAATTTACTCAACCATTGTTACCGCGTGTCATCCATATCGATAATGCAAAAGTATTGAGAGATCCATTCAATTGTGCACATGGGGTGTACTAGGTTCTGACATTCGGTTGATAAGTACGATCTTGAGAAGGTTTACTTAACTGCCTAATCGTCGCATTAATGGTAGAATCACGAGGTGGATGTAGATCTAAAGATAGTTGGTGGTAATAAAGACTATATGGTTCGTATGAGATGTCTATTTAGCGAAGGGTACAACTAGCAACAGAGATACTGGGGGAAGTGAGTTTAACTGTCCTAAGAAGGACATGTACCAAACGAATGTCTTGAGTTGTCTTATGATGATGACGTACAAGCGATAAAGGTTAGTATTGTGGATTATCAGGATGTATCTTATGTCTTGCGCCAAGTGAAAGGAGTTCATTATCAATGATAAACTTGTGGGTCATGTGTCATATCTGATTTGGCCAGCAATGTATTTCAGTGGTATTCAAAAGTTCTCTGAAACTTGTATACGAGTAAGAGTTGAGATTTGTATGGGATGATGTTGGGACCGTTGATGTTCCTTTGTCCATAATAATTCTGTATTTCAGTAACAACAGGGAAGTTGAATCGATTTTAGAATACTCGTAGTGCTCCAGTTAATCAGGGCAACCTCATAGGATAATCATCTTTTAATGCACCACTAGCATGGGATTCCTTAAATGGTTATTCTAGTTATCTGGCATAGACTCGGTATGAATGGCCGAACTGCGGATAAGTTGTTATGAATGTGATGATAGTGGAAACATCATGATAAATTATCCTAGACTTGGGAGAAATCTATTTCATTAGAACGCACATTCAACACACTCCATTATAGTTACTAATCTATGTACGCTACAAGTTAGATATGTAGAACGAACAGGTAGATAACACTTAAGAAAGTCTAACACGTTGCGGAATATACAAGCTATGAACACTTAAATAAGAAACCACGGAAAGATGACATAAAAATATATGTAATCCGTGCCGCTTGGCACATACATCCGTCAACACAATGAATAAAACGCTACCAAGATCCGGAATCCCACGGTAACACAGACTAAAAGAGAATATAAAACTGTGGCTCTATGTGTAAAGAGTATCTAACAACGAAATGAAGGAAAATGTCAACTAATACTATCAGAATAGAAGGAAAGCCTCCGGATCCGCGGACGTAGCGGATCATACCTCGAGGTCTCCCTGAAAGCTGCGGAATCACCTAGTATGAGCCTGTCCTGATGTACCTAGATCTGCACAACAAAAGTGTGCGGAAGAGTAGCATGAGTACACCACGGCGGTACTCAATAAGTGCCAAGCCTAACCTCGATGGAGTAGAGACGAGGTAGGTCAGGGCCCTACTGAGAAAACAATAATATAATGATGATAACAATAATAAGCAGTTTAAAGGATAATAATTCTGAAATAACAACAATAAAGAGATTGCTACAACCGTCTACAATTAAGCTAACAACAATTAACGAAAACTCAATTAATAAGTCCAGGACCCGTGGGAATTGAACCCATAGTCCCATTAACAGTACCCCTGGGTCTCCGGGAATCGAACCCGCAGCCCATGTCTCAATAAATCTCAGGATCTCCGGGAATCGAACCCGCAGTCCACATCTCAATAATATATCAATAGCTCGGGATCTCCGGGAATCGAACCCGCAGTCCATATCTCAATAACTCGGGATCTCCGGGAATCGAACCCGCAGTCCACAAACAATATCACTCCGGGTCTCTGGGAATCGAACCCACAGCCCTGGGATCTCCGGGAATTGAACCCGCAGTCCACCAACACATCAAATAAAGAAAACACACAGAGAGAATATAATATGTTAAATTACAACTTCACCGAAACTAGTGCCAACAATTTATCAAGAAGTTCAAGTAAATCAACTAGGCAATTAAACATGTTGAATCCTAGCTAATCATGATTTTCTAACTAATACCGGGTAACGGTAACGCTTTTATCAGCTAGGAGCGGGAATATCACTAATCGGACAATTCAAGTAAAGTGTGTGTTACAACAACCAGCGCATGTACACGCCCGTCACCTCGCGTACAAGGCATTTAAACTATCACATAATATCCTAGGGGTGAAAGTTCCCCCACACGAGGTTAGACAAGCCACTTACCTCGATTCCGATACAAAACCGCTAAGAGACAACCCTCTTGCCGCGAATATCCGACTCCGAGTGGCCCGAATCTAGTCAAACCAATTACACAGTATAAATAACATCGCAAGTAACTAACTACAATGATAAAATTACAGCTACGGCGCGAAAGTGGGTGAAATGACCAAAATACCCCTGAATCCATCGGCTCGGAATTGAAATATATTTACATTTTCAGAACCCTCGTACTCTCACGAGTCTAACCATATAAAAATCTCCCAAAACGGACCACAAATGGCCCTTCAAATCCCAAATTTAAAGTTTTTGCTCCAAGCCCTAATTTCTTACAA
This sequence comes from Nicotiana noctiflora, assembly GCA_032618575.1. Lineage (NCBI taxonomy): Eukaryota > Viridiplantae > Streptophyta > Magnoliopsida > Solanales > Solanaceae > Nicotiana > Nicotiana noctiflora. The sequence goes on along the minus strand of JASVEL010009556.1, from coordinate 127,307 downwards.
TTTTGCTATGTTTTCATAAATTTCAAGGATGATTCTTCAATAAAATCATGTATTTAGTTCATAGGACTTACCTCTAATCACTTCTTGTCAAAACCCCTTCAATTCTCGTCCAAAAGCTCTCAAGAATGACCAAAAATGGTGGAAAAATGGGTTTGGTTCGCGGATGAAATGTTTTTAAACATTCTGCCCAGGTATTTTGTTCACCGCGATCGCGGGAAATGCTTCGCGATCGCGGAGAACAAATTCTTGGCCAAAAATTACCCTTCGCGATCGCGGGAAATGCCTCGCGATCGCGGTGAACAACTTCCAGTTCCTCCGGACAGGCTTCAGTAAAATGGTCATAACTTTTTACACACAACTCCAAATGACGAATGGTTTGATGTTCTGGAAACTAGACACATAGGGATATAACTTTCATGTGTTGATCTTTTCCTGAATCCTTATACATTTCTAGATACAAGCTTCCAAATCCATTTATGGGTTTTAGATATCCTTCTCGGACAGCATAGAGTGTAACGTACATAACTTTTTCTATATATTTCCAAATGAGGAGTTCTTTAGCTTTCTGAAAACTAGACACGATGGGCTACAACTTTCGTTTTTGAATCACCTCAAAATACCTTTTAGATAAAAAGATATGATCTTCCAAAGTAGGGACTGCGCGACAGAATTTTCTTCTTCGCGATCGCGAAGCAATCTACGCGATCGCGATTCATTAGTTTTTTTCTCAGATTTTACTCACCGCGATCGCGACCAATACCCCGCGATCGCGTAGAGCACTGCTGTAGCCAAAAACCAGCAGTGAAAAATGGCCTAGAAATGGTCCGAAACCACCCCGAAACTCACCCGAGGCCCCGGGACCTCAACCAAAAACACCAACACTTCCTATAACCTTATTCAAACTTGTTCCAATCATCCAAACACGTCCATAAACACAAAAATTATCAATTTACAATGGATTCGAGCCTAAATTTCTTAAAACTTTCCGAATTTCACATTCGATCTAAAACCCGACCAAACGACGTCCGAATGACCTGAAAATTTGCGGACATATCCAAAATCACATAACGAAGCTACAGAAATTGTCGAAATTCCATTCCGACCCCCGGATCAAAATCTCACCTATCGTTCGGATTCGCCAAAATTTCAAACTTCGGCATTTCAAGCCTAATTGAGCTACGAACCTCCAAAATACTTTCCGAACGCGCTCCCAACCCCATAATCACCTAACGGAGCTAATGGAACCATCGGATTTCCGTTCCGAGGTCGTCTTAACACTATGTTCCGGCTACGGGCCATTTTCTAACTTTAAAGCTCTCATTTAGGGACTAAGTGTCCCAAAATACTCCAAATTTCAGAACCGGCTCTCCCGGCAAACCACAATAGCATAAATGAAGTTAGGGGAACAGTTAAATTGGGGATTGGGGCATAATGTTTTCTAAAACGACCGGTCGGGTCGTTACATCTTCCCACCCTTAAAAGATTCGTTCGTCCTCGAACGAGTATAGAAAACATACCTGGAGTAGTGAAAAGATGAGGGTACTGGCTGCGCATATCCTGCTCGGTCTCCCAAGTCACCTCCTCGACCGGCTGGCCCCGCCACTGAACCTTTACCGAAGCGATGTTCTTTGACCTTAGCTTTCTGACCTGCCTGTCTAGAATGGCTACTGGTTCCTCAACATAAGACAAATCCTTGTCTAGCTGAACAGAAGTGAAATCCAACACATGCGATGGGTCACCATGGTATCTCCGGAGCATGGAGACATGAAATACGGGGTGAACTCTGGCTAGACTGGGAGGTAAGGCCAACTCGTAAGCAACCTCCCCAACACGCCTCCAAATCTCAAAAGGGCTAATAAACCTAGGACTCGACTTTCCTTTCTTCCCAAACCTCATAACGCCCTTCATGGGCGAGACTTGAAGCAGAACCCGCTCACCAACCATAAAAGCCACATCGCGAACCTTTCTTGTCCGCATAACTCTTCTGTCTAGACTGGGCTGCACGAAGTCTATCCTGAATCACCTTGACCTTGTCCATTGCATCCTGAACCATATCAGTACCTAGCAGCCTGGCCTCGCCCGGCTCGAACCAACCCACGGGAGACCTGCACCTCCTACCATATAGGGCCTCATACGGTGCCATCTGAATACTAGACCGGTAGCTGTTGTTATAAGCAAACTCCGCCAGTGGCAAGAAGTGATCCCATGAACCTCCAAACTCAATCACGCACGCACGGAGCATATCCTCCGAAATCTGAATAGTGCGCTCGGACTGCCCATCAGTCTGGGGGTGAAATGCTGTGCTCAACTCCACCCGAGTACCTAACTCCCGCTGTACAGCTCTCCAGAACCGTGAAGTGAACTGAGTGCCTCTATCTGAAATGATGGAAACTGGAATACCATGCAGCCGAACTATCTCCTTGATATAGATCTCCGCCAGTCGCTCCGATGAATAAGTAGTGCTCACCAGTATAAAATGGGCGGACTTGGTCAGCCGATCCACAATAACCCAAATGGAATCAAACTTCCTAACGGCCCGTGGAAGTCCAGATACAAAGTCCATGGTGATGCGCTCCCATTTCCACTCTGGAATCTCAATCTGCTGCATCAATCCACCCGGACGCTGATGCTCATACTTCACCTGCTGGCAGTTGAGGCATCTGGAAACATAATCAACTATATCCCTCTTCATCCGCCTCCACCAGTAATGCTGTCTCAAGTCTTGATACATCTTCGCGGCACTCGGATGGATGGAATACCGCGAGTTGTGGGCCTCTGCTAGAATCAGCTCTCGAAGATCATCTACATTGGGCACACAGATACGCCCCTGCATCCTCAAAACTCCATCATCCCCAATGGTAACATCTCGAGCATCACCACGCCAAACTCTATCCTGAAGGACAAGCAAATGAGGGTCGTCGAACTGACGCTCCCTGATGCGGTCAAATAGAGAAGACCGAGAAACCACACATGCCAGAATCCGGCTGGGCTCCGAAAGATCCAACCTAACAAACTGCCTGGCTAAAGCCTGAACATCCATCGCCATAGGCCTCTCCGAAGCCGGTAGATACGCCAAACTCCCCAAACTCTCTGCCCGACGACTCAAGGCATCGACAACCATAATAGCCTTGCCCGGATGATAGAGAACAGTAATATCAAAGTCCATCAGTTGCTCCAACCATCTTCTCTGTCGCATATTTAGGTCCTTCTGCATAAGTAAGTGCTGCAAGCTCCGGTGATCGGTGTAGATCTCACAAGGAACCCCATATAAGTAATGACGCCAAATCTTCAAGGAGTGAACAATGGCATCTAGCTCCAAATCATGAACCGGGTAATTCTTCTCATGCACCTTCAGCTGTCTGGATGCGTAGGCAATCACCCTACCGTCCTGCATCAATACCGCACCGAGTCCAACTCGTGAGGCATCACAATATACAGTATAGGACCCCGAACCTGTAGGCAACATCAATATAGGGGCCGAAGTCAAAGTTGTCTTGAGCTTCTGAAAGCTCGTCTCACACTCGTCTGTCCACTGAAAAGGGGCACCCTTTTGGGTCAATCTAGTCATAGGTGCTGCAATCGAAGAGAACCCCTCTACGAAACGACGGTAATAGCCCGCCAAACCAAGGAAACTGCGAATCTCAGTAGCGGATGAGGGTCTGGGCCAACTCTGTACGACCTCCACCTTCCTCGGATCTACTCGAATACCATCACTCGACACCACGTGGCCCAAAAATGCCACCGAACTCAACCAGAATTCACATTTAGAGAACTTGGCATAAAGCTGCTTCTCCCTCAGAATCTGAAGCACTATCCTCAAATGCTGCTGGTGCTCTTCCCGGCTCCGGGAATATACTAGAATATCATCAATGAAGACAATCATGAACGAGTCCAGATAAGGCCTGAACACACTGTGCATCAAATGCATAAAGGCTGCTGGGGCATTAGTCAGCCCAAAAGACATCACGAGGAACTCATAGTGACCATACCGGGTCCTGAAGGCAGTCTTCGGGATATCCGGCTCCCAAATCTTCAGCTGGTGATACCTAGAGCGCAAATCAATCTTAGAAAACACCTGTGCGCCCTGTAGCTGGTCAAATAAATCATCAATACGGGGCAAAGGATACCGGTTCTTCACTGTAACCTTGTTCAGCCGACGATAGTCAATACACATACGCATAGAACCGTCCTTTTTCTTCACAAACAATACAGGAGCACCCCAAGGCGAAACACTGGGTCGAATAAAACCCTTGCCCAATAACTCCTGTAATTGATCCTTCAACTCCTTCAACTCGGGAGGAGCCATACGGTACGGTGGAATAGAAATGGGCTGAGTGCCCGGCAACAAATCAATGGCAAAATCAATATCTCTGTCGGGCGGCATGCCCGGGAGATCAGCTGGAAATACATCAGCAAAGTCACGTACCACAGGAACAGAATCAATAGAGGGAGTGTCAATACTGACATCCCACACATAGGCTAGATAAGCTGCACACCCCTTCTCAACCATACGCTGAGCTCTGAGAAAGGAAATAACACGACTAGGGGTGTGATCTAGGGTACCACTCCACTCAATACGTGGAATGCCTGGCATAGCCAGCGTCACGGTCTTGGCGTGACAATCAAGAATAGAATAATGGGGCGACAACCAGTCCATGCCCAGAATAATATCAAAATCGACCATCCCGAGCAACAATAGATCCGCTCTGGTCTCGAAATCACAAATGGTAACCAAACACGACCGATATACGCGGTCCACTACCAAAGAATCACCCACCGGAGTGGAAACATAAATGGGGGCACTCAAAGAATCCCGAGGCACACCCGGATGAGAAGCAAAGTAAGAAGACACATATGAAAAAGTGGAACCAGGGTCGAATAGAACCGATGCCTTCCTGTGACTAACCAGAATAATACCTGTGATAACAGAGTCAGATGCAACAGCCGCAGCGCGATCAGGAATAGCATAGAATCTGGCATGTCCCCCTTCTCGAGGGCGGCCTCTGGAACCCTGACCCCCGCCCCTAGCTGGCTGGGCAGGTGGAGTAGCAGCTGGAGCTGGAATGATAGCCTGCTGGCCCTAAGAACTATGCTGAGGCTGTGAAGACTGATGAGGTGCTCCCCTCCTACGCCTGGGACACTCCCTAACCAGATGGCGAGTATCCCCGCACTCAAAGCAAGCTCTGGGGGACGCGGTGGCTGAGACTGACCGGCCTCACCCCCACTAGTCTGACCCCTGGAAGTACCCCGCGCAGGAGGTACATTAGAAACTGGGGGAGCAAAATAAGGCTCCTGAGGTGCTGGAAGACGTGGAGTACTACCGGCTGCGGGCAATGCTGAATGAACCGGTCGGCCGGAATAACCCCTGCCAAAACGACCGGCTGATGAAGTGCGGGCACCAGAGAAATAGCCCGACTCACGAGACCTCTTGGCGTCTCTCTCTCCCCGCTCTCTAGGGAGCATACTCTCGATCCTCCCGGCAATGCTAACTGCCTGCTGATAAGATATATCTGTCTCCAGCTCTCTGGCCATGCTGGATCGGATAGGCGGAACCAGGCCCTCAATAAATCTTCGCACCCTCTCCCGGACTGTGGCTACCAAGGCCGGTGTATGCCTCGCAAGACGGGTGAAACTGATAGCATACTCCGATACTGACATGGAACCCTGTCGCAACCGCTCAAACTCCGAGCGCCAAGAATCCCTAAGGCTCTGAGGAACAAACTCTCTCAAAAATAGATCCGAAAACTGCGCCCAGGTCAATGAAGCAGACTCCTCTGGACTATTCAACTTATACGTGCGCCACCAATCATAAGCGGCCCCACGAAGCTGAAAAGCAGTGAAGGAAACCCCGCTGGTCTCCACTATCCCCATGGTATGAAGAATACGATGACACTCCTCCAGAAAACCCAATGAATCATCTGTAGCCAAACCATTGAACACTGGAGGATCATATTTCTTGAACCTCTCCAATCTACGCAGCTCGTCCTCGGAGGTAGATGGCCCACCTCCGGGCTGTGCTGGGGCGGCAGAAGGCATAACAATAATCTCCGGAACCTGTCCCACTGGTACTCGTTGCTCAGGTATAGCGGATGCGGGAGTCTAGGCCCCTCCCTCGGCCTAGGATGTAGCTGCAGTGAGAGGAAGCAACCCATCCTGAGCTAAAGTAGTATACATGCTCATGAACTGGGCCAGGGTCTCATGGAGTGCTGGAGTAGTAGAAGCTGTAGTCGGTGTACTAGGTGCTTGACCTCCAACGTGATCCGCCAGTAGAACCTCAGCAGCAGCACGCGCGGGTGCTGTGGCTGCACCTCAGGCGCGTCCTCGTCCTCTACCTCGGCCCCGGCCTCCGACGGCGGCAACAGGGGGCGCGGGTACCTGATCATCGCGAGTAGATCGTGTCCTCACCATCTGTGAGAGAATAGAAAGCAGTAGTTTAGATTTTTGATGTCAAAAATATCGCACGACAAGGAATCCAAAAGAAATGAAGAGTTTCCTAAACAGTTACATAGCCCCTCGTGGATAAATACAGACGTCTCCGTATCGATCAGCGAGACTCTAAGTAACCGGTCTGTGTCCCGTGACTCCTATGAACCTAGAGCTCCGATACCAACTTGTCACGACCCTAGTTCACCAATCGTGAACATGTCGTGATGGCACCCAGGTCCCTACGACTAGGTAAGCCTAACACGTTGCGGAATATACAAGCTATGAACACTTAAATAAGAAACCACGGAAAGATGACATAAAAATATATGTAATCCGTGCCGCTTGGCACATACATCCGTCAACACAATGAATAAAACGCTACCAAGATCCGGAATCCCACGGTAACACAGACTAAAAGAGAATATACAACTGTGGCTCTATGTGTAAAGAGTATCTAACAACGAAATGAAGGAAAAATGTCAACTAGTACTATTAGAATAGAAGGAAAGCCTCCGGATCCGCGGACGTAGCAGATCATACCTCGAGGTCTCCCAGAAAGCTGCTGAATCACCTAGGATGAGCCTGTCCTGATGTACCTGGATCTGCACAACAAAAGTGTGCATAAGAGTAGCATGAGTACACCACGGCGGTACTCGGTAAGTGCCAAGCCTAACCTCGATGGAGTAGTGACGAGGAAGGTCAGGGCCCTACCGAGAGAACAACAATAATATAATGATGATAACAATAATAAGCAGTTTAAAGGATAATAATTCTGAAATAACAACAATAAAGAGATTGCTACAACCGTCTACAATTAAGCTAACAACAATTAACGAAAACTCAATTAATAAGTCCAGGACCCGTGGGAATTGAACCCATAGTCCCATTAACAGTACCCCTGGGTCTCCGGGAATCGAACCCGCAGCAATAGCGCAGGATCTCCGGGAATCGAACCCGCAGTCCATATCTCAATAACTCAGGATCTCCGGGAATCGAACCCGCAGTCCACAAACAATATCACTCCGGGTCTCCGGGAATCGAACCCACAGCCCTGGGATCTCCGGGAATTGAACCCGCAGTCCACCAACACGTCAAATAAAGAAAACACAGAGAGAGAATATAATATGTTAAATTACAACTTCACCGAAACTAGTGCCAACAATTTATCAAGAAGTTCAAGTAAATCAACTAGGCAATTAAACATGTTGAATCCTAGCTAATCATGATTTTCTAACTAATACCGGGTAACGGTAACGCTTTTATCAGCTAGGAGCGGGAATATCACTAATCGGACAATTCAAGTAAAGTGTGTGTTACAACAACCAGCGCATGTACACGCCCGTCACCTCGCGTACAAGGCATTTAAACTATCACATAATATCCTAGGGGTGAAAGTTCCCCCACACGAGGTTAGACAAGCCACTTACCTCGATTCCTGTCACGACCCAACCCACAACCCTCTTGCCGCGAATATCCGACTCCGAGTGGCCCGAATCTAGTCAAACCAATTACATAGTATAAATAACATCGCAAGTAACTAACTACAATGATAAAATTACAGCTACGGCGCGAAAGTGGGTGAAATGACCAAAATACCCCTGAATCCATCGGCTCGGAATTGAAATATATTTACATTTTCAGAACCCTCGTACTCTCACGAGTCTAACCATATAAAAATCTCCCAAAACGGACCACAAATGGCCCTTCAAATCCCAAATTTAAAGTTTTTGCTCCAAGCCCTAATTTCTTACAATTTTGCTATGTTTTCATAAATTTCAAGGATGATTCTTCAATAAAATCATGTATTTAGTTCATAGGACTTACCTCTAATCACTTCTTGTCAAAACCCCTTCAATTCTCGTCCAAAAGCTCTCAAGAATGACCAAAAATGGTGGAAAAATGGGTTTGGTTCGCGGATGAAATGTTTTTAAACATTCTGCCCAGGTATTTTGTTCACCGCGATCGCGGGAAATGCTTCGCGATCGCGGAGAACAAATTCTTGGCCAAAAATTACCCTTCGCGATCGCGGGAAATGCCTCGCGATCGCGGTGAACAACTTCCAGTTCCTCCGTACAGGCTTCAGTTAAATGGTCATAACTTTTTACACACAACTCCAAATGACGAATGGTTTGATGTTCTGGAAACTAGACACATAGGGCTATAACTTTCATGTGTTGATCTTTTCCTGAATCCTTATACATTTCTAGATACAAGCTTCCAAATCCATTTATGGGTTTTAGATATCCTTCTCGGACAGCATAGAGTGTAACGTACATAACTTTTTCTATATATTTCCAAATGAGGAGTTCTTTAGCTTTCTGAAAACTAGACACGATGAGCTACAACTTTCGTTTTTGAATCACCTCAAAATACCTTTTAGATAAAAAGATATGATCTTCCAAAGTAGGGACTGCGCGACAGAATTTTCTTCTTCGCGATCGCGAAGCAATCTACGCGATCGCGATTCATTAGTTTTTTTCTCAGATTTTACTCACCGCGATCGCGACCAATACCCCGCGATCGCGTAGAGCACTGCTGTAGCCAAAAACCAGCAGTGAAAAATGGCCTAGAAATGGTCCGAAACCACCCCGAAACTCACCCGAGGCCCCCGAGACCTCAACCAAAAACACCAACACTTCCTATAACCTTATTCAAACTTGTTCCAATCATCCAAACACGTCCATAAACACAAAAATTATCAATTTACAATGGATTCGAGCCTAAATTTCTTAAAACTTTCCGAATTTCACATTCGATCTAAAACCCGACCAAACGATGTCCGAATGACCTGAAAATTTGCGGACATATCCAAAATCACATAACGAAGCTACAGAAATTGTCGGAATTCCATTCCGACTCCCGGATCAAAATCTCACCTATCGTTCGGATTCGCCAAAATTTCAAACTTCGGCATTTCAAGCCTAATTGAGCTACGAACCTCCAAAATACTTTCCGAACGCGCTCCCAACCCCATAATCACCTAACGGAGCTAATGGAACCATCGGATTTCCGTTCCGAGGTCGTCTTAACACTGTTCCGTCTACGGGCCATTTTCTAACTTTAAAGCTCTCATTTAGGGACTATGTGTCCCAAAATACTCCAAATTTCATAATCGACTCTCCCGGCAAACCACAATAGCAGAAATGAACTCATGATAAATTATCCTGGACTTGGGAGAAATCTATTTCATTAGAACGCACAGTCAACACACTCCATTATAGTTACTAATCTATGTACGCTACAAGTTAGATATGTAGAACGAACAGGTAGATAACGCTTAAGAGGTAGATGCCCGACCCATTGATATAATTGCTATAGTGTGGTTGAGGCCACTACACCAGATGGTGTCATTACATGTACAATTTTTATTGTTAAAACAAATGATATTTTTCCTTAACTTGATTTGGTTTGAAAACTGAGGCAAGTCCTCTTACTATGCATCATTAATGAGTGAGCTTCGAAATCCTGAAATCTACTTATGTGAACACTCACGTTGGACTATTATTTGGAGATAGCTATCCCTATCATTATGTGTTGGTCACTAAAAATATATATGAGGCTAAAAGTGACTTTCTATTACTTACTAGAGTGGGTTTTGATGTGATTTCAGGATAATTAATTTCAATTGTAAATTATATGCCCTATCGGTATGAGGGTTCATTATATGTTGTGATCCTGTTTGACGGGAATTATTGAAAAGAAGAAAGAAAGGAAATGAAAATTTTCAGTTGGCACAATGTGCAAATACTTGTGAATTCAGAGTTGAGGGTGATATCCTCGAATAGTTATATGATGTGAAATGCTTTAAACTGAGCTAGAAGCTGCGGTGGTTGTTATATAAGGACAAGGTCCTGGCGGTGAAAAGTTTATGTGTTTAAAAATTCTCATTTTATGAAATTTAAAAATTTTGTACTATATTTTAAATATGAGTCATGCATGTTAGGCTTATTTTCTTGTGTATTCTCTTTTCATATTTAGTCATTTTTTTGTGTGTTATAAACGTTGAGCTTTAGTCTATGGGATAAGCGCCCAGGTGGCTTTTAATGTGACTCGTCAATTCGGGTAAGTAATTATGAGATCTTCATGCTTCGTTGTGAGTAAAGCGGGGGTATGAAATGAGATCTTTGTTAAGGCAATATTTTCATTTATGAACAACTATTATGGGCATACATATGACGTGTTTTATGTCCAGATATCATTATCATACAGTGATGCTTGTAATGCAGAGATTAGTATTATTGATATATATATTGTGGTATTTTATTGGATTGTGGATGTGTTGTTTGGAGTTATTTTGGTGTTACTCTGGCAGGTGGATAGACCTAATTACAGGAGTGGCTTTGCCGAAATTTTTGAAAAAATTTGGGAGTTAGAAAAATTTGAGATATTAAGATGTGTGAATAAAGGAATAGGTTACGTTATGTATTTGAGGATGAATGGCCCTAAGTGGGGGAGAGTGTAACATCCTGAAGAAAATAATTTTGAAGTAATTAAGCGGTATTAAAAGTTGAAGTATGTTGAAATGAGACTAATGCAGTGTGACAATACGGAATTTAGGCCCGTTAATTATTTCGGAAGATGGTGGGAGCTTGTCACAGGAAGATTGTATAAGTGTGACATGTAGTCACTTGATTAATTAGAAATGTAAACCAAGTATGAGGATTTTAGTAATATCATCCATTTGAGAATTTATGCCTGGAGGGCACTCTGCTTATCGGGTTATGGACCTGTAAAATATTATTGATCTAGCTTGGCGCGATTAGGATAGACTTGAGTTCGGTGGATAGATTTAAATGTGGAAGTGAGCCTTATGTCAAGCCAGTTGTGTTTATTTCAGCAATGCGCTCTTTATGGAAGGATAGTCACACTCTTATTTCGTGGTCAGCTAATTCATGCAAAGATATATTGCGCCTTATAATTTATGAGATGGCTTGGTAAATTCCTTATGTGTTGAGGTTCCGCACAACGGTGATATTATATGAGCAGTATGGCTCTTGAGATTCAGATCATGTATCACACCTCAGTTGTGCTTGAGTTTGTAGCCTATAATGCTATATGTTTCCCTGGGGATTGTATTATGCACCTTAGTGTGTTTATGATCGATATTCGATATGTTGATGTGATAAGATATTCATCTCGATGTATATCTCCTTGTGTGAGTTTCATGTTTGGATCGGGTGGCACGCCGCCATGGTTATATTGTTTGGATCGGGTGGCACGCCGCCATGGGTATATTGTTGGGATCGGGTTGCACGCCGCAACAGTGTGATGTTTATTTTAGTGTCCATATTTGCTTTTATGTGTTATGTTTCCTATTTTTCTTAGGAAGTCCATGTTAGTGTGAGAGTTGAATGGTTCTCTCTAGTGTTCGCCTTCCTTTTGTATCATGTACGAATTAGTGGCCTACTGACACATTGTGTCATCTTGTAGGACTTTTGATTATGTCTGAGGTGGCTTATCGCCTGAGCAGTTCGTACTGGGTGAGATGAGGTTATGGGATTTGGGGTTAGTGCAAACTGATTATATGAAGTATATTATAGAGAAAAAGATCATTCTCTGGTTTAGGACAAGGTAATGGATCTTGTCGGGAGTATAGACCCAATGAATTGTTGATTCAGTAGTTGGTTATGAATACCGGCACATCTCTTCCGTCGTGTCAGTATTGTAAAAGTTAGAACAAGACCTATGTAGATCATGAGGTGCAATGGGAGCATCTAATTCATTGAATTTTTGGCTAATTTGGTCATAAAATATTATCGTGGTCCTATGGATTTTGTGTTGCAAGGTAAGAATCCAGCAAAGTTATGCATTCATGATTGAGGACGGTGTGTGAGGAATAATTGAGTGATCTCTTGATGAAAACAGGCTTGACATAGAATTCTGGATGTTGGAATTAGGCTCTAAGACTTAATTGTTTGAACAAAAGGGAATATCTTCAGATTATATCAGGCTAATGTGCTCAGCTGAGTCCGAGATTTATTGGCCCTTTTTGTGATTTTGAGGCGTGTTGGGGAGGTTGCTTATGAGCTGGCCTTACCCCCAGCCTAGCTGGGGTCCATCCTGTATTTCGTGTCTCTATGCTCCGGAGATACCATGGTAACCCGTCGCATGTGTAGGATTTCACTTCTGCTTCAGCTAGACAAGGATCTGTCTTATGTTGAGGAGCCAGTGGCCATTCTGGACAAGCAAATTAGGAAGCTAAGGTCAAAGAACATCGCTTCAGTAAAGGTCCAGTGGCGGGGTCAGCCGGCCGAGGAGGTGACTTGGGAGACCGAGCAGGATATGCACAACCAGTACCCTCATCTCTTCACCACTCCAGGTATGTTCTATATGCTCGTTTGAGGACGAACGAATCTTTTGAGTATGGGAAGATGTAACGACGCGGCCGCTCGTTTTTGAAATTTACGCCCCGATCCCCAATTTAGCTATTCCCCTAAGTTCATTCTGCTATTTTTGTTTGTCGGGAGGTTCGGTTTTAGAATTTGGAGTGTTTTGGGACACTTAGTCCCTAAATGAGAGCCTTATAGTTGAAAAATGGCCCGTATACGGAATAGTATTGAGACGACCTCGGAATGGAAATATGATGGTTCCATTAGCTCCGTTATGTGATTTCGGGGTTGGGAGCGCGTTCGGAATGTATTTTAGAGGTCTGTAGCTCAATTAGGATTGAAATGCCGAAGTTTGAAATTTTTGGAAATCCGATCGATAGGTGAGATTTTGCTCCGGGAGTCGGAATGGAATTCCAATAGTTGCAGCAGCTTCGATAGGTTATTTTGGACATGTCTGCAAATTTTCAGGTCATTCGGACGTCGTTTGGTCGGGTTTTTGATCGAATAAGAATTTTGAAAGTTATAGTTAAACTTAAGCTTGAATTTGCTGAAAACGAACGATTTTGATGTTAACGATAGTGATTTTAGGATTCAAGCAAGTTGGAATGAGGTAATAGATCATGTCTATATATTTGGTTGAGGTCTCAGGGGTCTCGGGCGGATGTCCAACGGGTCAGTTTTGGAAGATTTTGCTATTTTGAGCATAAATATAATGATCCAAAGGTCTATTTTTAGTTCTAGAGATCCAAATTTGATTTTGAGACTTCGAGAATTTAAATCATGAATTATAGAACTGATCTGAAAATTTTGGTTTAATTTCATCAAGTCGCGATTGGGTTTTTGACGCGATATGTAAGTTAATTGTTTAACGAGCTAAATTGGTATTGAAATGAGAAAATGAGCTCCAAATTCAGTTTTGTTTGAACCACTAGATTCGTATCAAAATTACGGAGCCATAGGAAAAAGAATCGTCGAATTCCGAGTTCGTATGATGGAGTTAGAACCATTTTAGTTAAAAATGGTTGTGCTGCAATTTTCTTTAAAAAAAAGCTGTTGCATTTTATGAACAGTGAACAGTACCCGTGCATGAACAGTAACCGTGCGGGTGAACAGTGAACAGTGAGCTGTGACGTGAATAGTGCCGGACAAAATGTTAAGTTTTGGAAATGGGACTTCGAACCCATTTTCCATTTTTGCGATTTGGAGCTCGGATAAGGTAATTTTTGGTCCGATTTTCATAGAGAACAACGGGGTAAGTACTTTTAACTCAATTTTGGTTGTATAACTCGAATCTATTGCAAGTTTTGGTGTTTAATTTGAGAATTTTTGTTGAAAAGGGTAGAAAACCCTCTTGGATAGAAATGGTGAGTTAAGGGGTCAAATGAACTCCGATTTTTGTGAATTTGGTATGTACGGACTCGTGACAAGACAAGGATTCGAAAAATGTGAATTTCAGAATTTTTCGTGACGTGGGCCCCGGGCTCGAGTTTTGCCAATTTCGTGATTTTGATTATTTTTCGAGTTCTTTCGATTGGGTAATGCCCAATTGGCCTATTTTGATGTATTTCTATTGACTTTGATCAGATTCTACACCTGTGGAGGCCGATACTCATGGAAAGAGAGTTGTCTCTTAGCGGTTTCGTACCAGAATCGAGGTAAGTGGCTTGTCTAACCTCGTGTGGGGGAACCTTCTCCCCTAGGATATTATGTGTTAATTTAAATGCCTTCTATGCGAGGTGACGGGCGTGTACATGCGCAGATTGTTGGAAACCACCTTACTTGAACTGTTCAAATCATAATGATTCTGTTATTTAGCTGATTAAATTGTACCATTTACCTGATATTCGTTAGAAAGGCATGGTTAGATAGGATTATCTGTCTAAGTGCCTATTTGTCTTACTTGAACTTCTTGGAATTGGTTGATACTGGTTTGGTGTAATTGTAGTTATGTATTTCATATTTCTCTGTGCTTTCCTTTTTATTGTTTGTGTTGGTGGACTACAGGTTCGATTCCCGGATATCTAAGGGTTGCGGGTTCGATTTCCGGAGACTCGGAGTTGTAGTGTTGTGGACTACGGGTTCGATTCCCGGAGATCCAAGGGCTGCGAGTTCGATTCCCGGAGACCCAAAGTTTGTTGATACATATTGAGATATCGATTGCGGGTTTGATTCCCGGAGGATTTGAGATATTGAGATACGGACTGCGGGTTCAGTTCCCGGAGTTCCTTGGGCTGCGGGTTCCGGACTACGGGTTCGATTCCCGGAGATCCTGAGCTATTGAGACATGGACTGCGGGTTCAATTCCCGGAGATCCTGAGATATTGAGGCACAGACTGCGGGTTCAATTCCCAGAGATCCTAGGGCTGCGGGTTTCGATTCCCGGAGACCTAGAGACACTGATGTAGGGACTGCGGGTTGAATTCCCGTAGATCTTAGACTTGTTGATTTGAATTTATGTTGTGTTGGTTACTCGTTAGCTTAATTGTAGACGGTTGCAGTAATTACTTTATTGTTGTTACTTTAGACTCATTCTTATTTAATTTGCTTATTATTGTTATTATCATTGTGTTATTGTGTCTCGGTAGGGCCCTGACCTTCCTCGTCACTACTCCATTGAGGTTAGGCTTGGCACTTACTGAGTGTCGCCGTGGTGTACTCATACTACTCTTCTGCACACTTTTGTTGTGCAGATCTAGGTACATCAGATCAGGCGCATTACAGGTGATTTTGGAGCACCTTCAGGAGACTTGAGGTATGATCTGCTACGTTCGCGGATCCGGAGAGTCCCCTTCTATTCTCATTAGTGATATCAGCTATTTCCCTTCTTTCTGTTGTATAGAAATTCTTGATGTATAGAGCCACGGTTGTACTCTTTCTTAGTCTGTGTTGCCCGTGAGTTTTCTGGTCTTGGTAGTTGTTGCTAGTGTGTTTTGGCGAATTGTATGTGCCGAGCTGCACTTATTACATTTCATTTACATTATTCCGCTGTTATCTTATCTTCTATTCATGAAATTGTATATTCCGCATCGTGTTAGGCTTACCTAGTCACGAAGGCTGGGTGCCGTCATGACAAGTTCACGATTGGTGAACTAGGGTCGTGACAAATACGCCTCGCGCGGAAAATGCCTCATGGTCGCAGGAAAAAGAACAGGCAACCTATCGGCTGACAGGCCATATAAAACCTCCACGTCCTGCAACATAATAGTGGCCTCGCCAATGGGAAGGTGGAAGGTGTGCGTCTCCGGTCGCCACTGCTCAATGATGGCCGTGATCAAGGAATAGTCAAGCCGTATCCGGCCAATGCGAATAATCCTATAGAATCCCATCTCCTCCAAGTGATGGATGACTCTAGGATGTAAATCACGCACACTGAAGAACTCCCACAAGACATCGACTCTCCGAGCCCGGAATGTCTGTGTCAACAACTGCTCATCCCAGTTGTACTCTGATCGATGCTGGGGCTGTAGGCCTAATAGATCTGAGCTCCTAGGGCCAGGATATATGGGTGTATCCATGTTGTCGACTGTAAAATTAAAAATTTTAATAACTTACAAAAGTTACACATTAAATAATTTAATTGTTCAAATTGCTGATAATATGGGTCCCAGCCTCGATATTTTTGAGATCCAGCGGCACCAAACTATTATTAATAGATATATATTTTTTTATAATTAAAAAATATATTTACAATAATTTAATTGTCTAAATTAATAACATATGGGTCCCGGCTCGATATTTTTGAGGCCCAGCGGCACAAAACTATTATTAATCGTTATGTATTTTTTTATAATTTAAAGTTATATTTTAAATAATTTAATTGTACAAATCGCTGATAATATGGGTCCCATGCTCGATATTTTTGAGGCACAGCGGCACCAAACTATTATTAATAGCTATGTATTTTTTTATAATTAAAAGTTATATTTATAATAATTTAATTGTATAAATTGCTGATAATATGGGTCCCGGGCTCGATATTTTTGAAGCCCAGCGGCACCAAACTATTATTAATCGTTATGTATTTTTTTATAATTTAAAGTTACATTTTAAATAATTTAATTGTACAAATTGCTCATAATATGGGTCCCGAGCTCGATATTTTTGAGGCCCAGCGGCACCAAACTATTATTAATAGCTATATATTTTTTTATAATTAAAAAATATGTTTACAATAATTTAATTGTCTAAATTAATATTTTTGAGCTCCCGGGTTCGATAATTTTTAATAACTTAATTTTGAGGCCCAGCGGCACCAAACTATTATTAATTGTTATGTATTTTTTTATAATTTAAAGTTACACATTAAATAATTTAATTGTACAAATTGCTGATAATATGGGTCCCGGGCTCGATATTTTTGAGGCCCAACGGCACCAAACTATTATTAATCGTTATGTATTTTTTTATAATTTAAAGTTACTTTAAATAATTTAATTCTACAAATTGCTGATAATATGGGTCCCGCACTCGATAATTTTTGAGCTCCTGGGTACGATAATTTTTGAGCTCCCGGGTTCGATAATTTTTAATAAGTTAATTTTGAGGATCAACAATCCAAGCTAAATACTATACATTACTACGCTACAAGGCTCTAAAATTTCCTAGCCTAAAAGAGTCTATGTGTTACTACGCTAAAAAGGTCCGTATTTTACAACTAACAAATAATATAAATTACACAAATATATATAAACAACTAACATGTAACATGAAAGCATATATATTATTATACTAATCCGGATAAATTACACATACTAATTCGAAAAATAACATAAACTAATTAAAACTAACATATAATCTAAAATACAAACAAAATAATAGTAATATGAAACGTACCTCGAATTTGATTTTTTACGGATGAACAAGATGAATATAATGCCTCCAAACCCGTATATCCACGATACCAATAGCCTTAAACTATAGTGGGACCACTTCTTACACAACACGAACAAACCGGGGGGACAAAAAAAATTTTTTTTAAAAAAACGGAAGATTGCTGCTGTGGGGAATGGGGGGACCGACTGTTTTGATAAAAAAAATGGGGGAGGGGAAGTGAGGAAGAAGACGGGCATATGTAGGGTTTTAATAATATGTACAACGCCACTAATTGTGGTGTTAAACATGTCAGAACTGTCTGACATGTTCAACGCCACAATTAGTGGCGTTGTAATTTAACACCGTTAAATACAACGCTAATTATTGTGGCGTTGTATATACTTTGATTTTTTTTTTAAACGTATAAAGGTTACAAAAATTAAAAAATAACCTACTTTGGTTCCGGGCTCACCAAGTATTTGCCTCTTCTTGCTTATCATACTCAGAATATTACTTCCCCCGCCCCCATGTTCCTCCACTACAATAAATGTGATATTTAGCTACGAAATTAATAGCGACATCCAAAAAATTGTCACTAATTATTCACTTTTCGTGACAAAAAAAATCTTTCGTATCTGAATACAGAGCCACATACTTTTAGTGACGAAAAACAATTTTTTGTAGCAAAGTTTTGTCCACTAAATTTTCCCACCAAAAAATGAGTTGGCGACGTATAATAAAAAATATTTAGTGACAAATATAACGTTTTTAGAGACGAAATAATTTTGTCATTGATGTTGTATACTATTTGTGACAAAATAGTTTTTGTCTTAATAAATACTTACATTTAGATACAAAAAAGTTTCATCACAAAAAAGAGTTATTAAAATAGCGATAATTAAAAATTTTGTAGCTAAATAATGCGAACTTTAGCTACAAAATATTGTACTTATTTTTGTCACTGATATATAAACATTTCATGATGATTTTTATGTTGTCCCTATATAATATTCAATTTAGCTTTGATGAGGTTTTGTCTCAAATAATGTAGTGTGTAGCTTCAACTAAAAAATTTCACAAATCACTCATTTTTGTGATAAATTTTAGATTTCATTTCATATTTGAATGTAATAATTTATGAATGATATTCAACTCTTATAGCAAAGTTTTATGTATTTTGCTATGAGAAACACGGAAAATAGAACCAAACAAAATTTATGTATTTTCATACTAAGTAATTGCTTGGCACATTTTCAAACCAAGATTTTATTTTTTTAAAAATAAAGTTGAATAGAAATTATTTAATATTTTAGGTTAGATAGAATAAATGGTGAATTAGGTAGGGAGCATGTCCTTAATTAAATTCTAGTCTTAGGTTTCCTAAAAGGGAAAAAAGTAGTTGTTGCATGAAATATAAATGCATCATTTGTTATCATCTTCTACTTATTTGCCTCTTCTTGCTTTTTCGGAAACATGGCATTTAGCCCTCTTCTCAGTAAATGAGACCTTAGAATAACAAATATGGTCAATCGGCTAATCCTTTGTGTTTACATACTAGGTAAACCTAAAGTATCACCTGTACAGGTTCCTGCAAACATCACCAGCAAAACCAGGCGACGCGAACAAGCCGTTCTTCTTAGCAAAGTGGTTTGGCTTTGGAAAGTGAGTTATAAGATCTGTTAAAATGTGAGTAATTACTTCCCGTTCTAATGTGAGTAATTAAAATGTGAGTTATTAAAATGTGAGTTAAAATGTGAGTGATTAAAATGTGAGTTATATATAAGAACAAGCTAAGCCGTTCTTCTTGCTTATCACACTCAGAATACCATGTTCCTCTCTTGAATCTTGCAGAGCCTCTCTCTCCCACTCTTACATTTTCTTTCTCCTTTGTTACGGATTCCTACCGTCATTTCTAGGTTTTCTATTCAGATTAATTGGTAAGCATTCTTACATTGGGATAACTCTCTCTCTCTCTTTATACATACTATAATTTTTTGTCAAGATCATTCACAATTTCTTAAAAGTGTGTCCAGATCTTATGGATCTCGCTTGATACAGTGGTTCTACTTTTTACCAATCTATAAGTTAAAGTGCTTACTTTGCTTCGCTAGAGAGTGAAAAGGTTGGCTAGGGTTTTGGATTAATGCTACCAACCCATAACTTCATAGCTATAAATTGTCAAAATATCCATCTTAATTAGATTCTTTTTTATGTTTTATTTGGTGACTGGATTTTTATTATATTATATTTTAATGTATGAAAAAAAAATTATTAGAGATAATAAAATTTTCTGCCCCACGTGTTCTATTTTCCTTTTTTACCTCACAAAATAATTTTAAAATTTTAAAATATTTCATATCCGTACATCTTTGATCAAACCATGTAACACACGGTAATAAATTTTGAATATCACATTATTATACAATTGACATCTAAATACTTTCAAAAATTAATTCTAAAATATACAATTGTGTCTATCCAAAGTAAAGTCTATTATTTAACGATAATCTATAAAATTATGAAGGATTCCACGTCAAAATGAAACTAAGTTCTAAGTATTTGATCTAGGGATTGAATATGTTTCCACCCGATGATCTTCTATAGTCAAGGATGAAGTAATTTCACTCTTTGCATCAAAGTTGAATCCTCGATCTTCTTGCACTTAATAGATTAAAAAGCATCCTATAAATTCAAAACAAATAATAATTAGCACAAAAGAATAAGTGAACGAAAAGAAACATTAATACAAAGATGTAAGTTTGATTTGTAAAAATGCTAAAACTTTCAAAGAGAGAAAAATTATGTGTAAATAATTCTTTTACGAGAATTTTTAGCATATAACAAGAGGAAAATCAACAAGATAAGAAACCAAACCATATGCTTTTTTTTTTTAAAAAAAAGTTGAAAGAATTTTCATCTCATTTTTGTAGACTAATTGTGGCTCCTCCCAACACTACATTATAATTTTCAAGGTTGTACATAATACATATCATAAGATACAACACTACATTTTTTTTTTTGATAATATATTATTTATTTCCTTTTTTTCCTTACTTAATATAAATACCATCAATGAGAAAAATATAAGTACTAACAAGTAAAAGTATGTAAGAATTATCTATGAAAAATACAGAAAATTAAATACATAATTTACACCAAGTAAAATGGGAATATCAACTAACACGAAATAACAATATTCTATAATATAATATATTCTTTACAATTTTTTCGTCCTATATGATATTATTAGTTTTGTTATTTACTCCTATTTCAATTGTATTAACTTCCAAATTTTAGTCTTTAATTAGATTATGATATTCATTAGGTTATTAACATTGTATTAGACCATTAAATATAATACTTTTATATTTATCTAAATTGAGTATATAATTAGTGATCACTGTGGATAGATACAAACATATTGTTCAAATTTGATATTGCTTGTTCAAATCTAATAAAAATTAATTACATGCTTATTTATATTGTATAGAAAACTACAAGTATAATTTATTTAATACGAGTTATGCTATACTAGTTAGTTTTGGTATACTCTCCTATATCAACCATATTAAATTCTTTCTTTTTTGAAGTTAAACTTAATAATATCGAATTATATAAAAATTATAAAATATCAAGTAATAGTCATAAGAGAAATATGTTCCTCTTCATGTACCTTTATCATATTTAATTCTCAATTTTTATATTCAATGTATAGTTTAATTTATGACAATTAGAAACTTACTAAGATAGTAAAATTATCACATAATTACATTGGTGCTATTTAAATTCTATAAATTTAGTCATCCACACATTAATTAGCTATAATTCCATTATATTTAATAAGAATTATAATATAAGTAGTTTTCCTGTGGGCTTAACTATCAATTAATTTTGTAATTTTTGGAAATAGTTATAAGATTAACTAAGTTAATTCCCATCATTCAGGGAATCCATGCCACTGCCCCGAGCACAGAGTCTCCCATCAGCCTTACCTGAGAGGTATTTGATTCCTAAAACTTTATTTTGTCTTTGTAGTAACTTAACTTATATCTATGAATACATATTACCTCATGTCATATGTAATATCTGTTTTTGAAGATGGAAGATGATTGGGAGGGAGGGGCAGTTTTGGAAACATTAGGGAGATATCCACGTGCCTGTTAATTTTTTTGACAAAAATTAACAGAAGGATAATTTCTTGTCACGACCCCAAACTCAGTCGTGATGGCGCCCAACACACTGCTAGGCCATCCCGACCAATCAACAGAACTCACGGAGCTATTAGCTCAATTTTAACCATTTTTGGCATAAACAAAGATGGAATAACAGCAATGGAATAACCAAGTACGAGGATCACGTCCCAAAACAATAAAACTTCCAAGGACCAAGGGTCACGAGTCATGAGCCTCTACAGATTATACAAAGTATAATAGTGTCTACAACAGTGCTCAAGTGCGGAAATAGATAACAACATGAATAAAAGTAAGCTGGAAAGTGAGTCAGGTCCTGCGGACGCGGCAGCTACCTTGACTATCCCGCAAAGTATCTCTGAACAGCTACTGGATCAGGTCTGCTGAGACGTACCTAGATCTGCACACAAGGTGCAGGGAGTAAAGTGAGTACTTCCAGACTCAGTGGTAATAAGCAAGGGTAAGACAACGAAGGTAAGAAATCACAATATAGCACTAAGTAAAGCTATAATCAAAATACCTTGCGACAATATCGACATGAAAGTATCTGTACCAACAATATCATCAAAACAATATAACAGCTAACAAGTGTAGCTAAATGCAATGCAATGCATGAATATGACCGCTACGACGCGTAGCCCGATCCATTTGGGTACCCGTGCTCACTGTAAGGGTTCAGACTCCGGAGGTGCTCCTACAACCCAAGCACAATATCATGATACGGTGCGGCACGCAGCCCGATCCACTACCAGTCAGCTATAATGCTGTCATGACCCGGATTTCCCACCATCGGAGGTAATGATGGCGCCTACTAGTGGAAGCTAGGCAAGCCGTCTATTACTTACCTTTCTCAGGACTGGTATCAAAATAGCATGTCAATATCATAGAAACAATAACAACGATCCTCGCGGGATCCCAATAGCTGGCTCATAGCCCAAAAGATATCCACAACCAAGTAGGAGGTTCACCGGCTCAATAATAGCCAACAACACTGTATAATATCAACAGGTCGGACTAAGTCATAGTCCCCAATCATATTCGATCCCGCACTCACAGGAGAGTAAGTGTCTCGCCTCAATACAGCGTCACAAAGTGGTATACCGGGGTTTCGAACCCGCTGGTCATCACCTACGCCCATTACTCACCTCGACTCAGCTCGAAGACTAGTCCGCAATGCCCTAGCCACGAGAATCGGCCTCCACGGATATAGAATCTGATCAAAATCAATATAAATGCATAAGAATAGGCTAAAGGGACATTACCTAATCGAAACAACTCGAATTACACCAAAAACCACAAAGTTGCCAAAACCCGACTTTCGGTACGCTTCTCGAAAAACTATAAAACTCGCATTTTCGGAATCCTCGTCTTGCCACGAGTACGTACATATAAAATTTACCAAAATCGGAGTTCAAATGGCCCCTCAAATCTTCAGTTTTCGTTTTTAAAAAAATTTACAAATTTTCTCTAATTTCTTCCATTTGATTCACTAATACTTGATGAAAATAACCATGCAACCATTAAATAAAATCACGTTTGGATATAGAATACTTACCCCCTTGTTGAGACGAGAATAATGCCGCGCAAATCACCTCAATCGGAGCTCTAGAACTCAAGATGTGGCTAAAATGCCAAATTTTATTTTTTTTCGATTACTGTTCATGCGTCCAGGCACTGCTCACACGTGCGAGACACTGTTCACGCGTGCCTAGTACTGTTCACGCTGCAAAAAAATTCAGTAACTATCCAAAATAATTGCAGCAACTTTTATTTTCACTAAAATAGCTTTAACTTCGTCATACGAACTCGGAATTGACGATTCTTTTTCATATGTCTCCGTAATTTAGATACGGATCCAATGGCTCAAACAAAACTGAATTTGGATCTCATTTGCTCAGTGCAACATCAATTTTTCTCGTTAAATAATTAAATCACATTTCGCGTCAAAAATCCAATCGCGACTTGATGATATTAAACCAAAATTTCCGGATCAGTCCTATAATTCATTATTTAAATTCTCAAAGTCTCGAAATCAAATTTGTATCTCTAGAACTAATATAGACCTTGGATCATTACATTTATGCTCAAAACGACAAAAATCTTCCAAAAATGACCCGTTGGGCATCCGAAACACACCCGAGACCCTCGGGACCACAACCAAAAACACAAAATCAACCTAATACTCCATTCAAACTTTCTCGGATCATAAAAACGCTACCTTAAACATAAAAAAATCACCAAAATCCTAGAATTCGATTCAAACTTAAACTTAAACTTTCAAAATTCACATTCGATCAAAAACCCAACCAAATGATGTCCGAATGATCTAAATATTTGCAGACATATCCAAAATCACCTAATGAAGCTACTGCAACTTGTCGGAATTCCATTCCGACTCCCGGATCAAAATATCACCTATCGATCGGATTCCGCCAAAATTCCAACTTCGCGAAAATAGGCTAACTTCTTCACCGGACCTCCAAAATTACTTCCGATTGCGCTCCTAAGTCTTAAAACATCCCCCGAAACTAACTGAATCATCGGAATTCAGTTCCGATCCCTCTAACTCATAAGTGCTTTCCTTAAAGAGATTAATTGTCCCATTTCCTACCAAAATCGATCCGAATTGACTCAAATTTTGCACACAAGTCACATTCGATATTACGGACTTGCACCAACTTTCGGCATCGCATTCCAACCCCGATATCAAAATTTTCATTTTCGGTCGAATTTTCTCATAAACCTTCAAATTCCTATATTCAGCCAAATGACTTCAAAATGACCTCCAGACATCCGAATTCACTTCCGATCACGTTCCCAACTCCAGAATCACCATATGGATCTATTCCCAGACTTGGAATCCCAAAAGGACATCTATAACTCTAAAATGCCTTCCAACCCAAATTTATATAATTCTTCTGAAATACTAACTTCCACCATATACGCCGAAATGCTCACGGGTTATCAAAAACCAAATTCGGACATACGCCCAAGTTCAAAATCATCATTCGAGCATGCTGGAACTTTTGGATCCCAATTCCGAGGTCATTTACTCAAAATTCCAATCCTAGTTCATTTCTTCAACTTTAAGCTTTCAAAATGAGAATTTCCATTTAGATTTGACTCCAAACTTCCTGAATTTTAATTCCGACCATACACACAAGTCAATATACCTGAGATGAAGCTGTTCATGGCCTCAATCTACTGAATGACGCGCCGGAGCTCAAAACGACCGGTCGGGTCGTTACATTTCTGCCATAATCTAATAGCATAGGGATGTTTTTTATTCACTAGGGTATCAAAAGGATGAACCTTAGCTTTGGACTATAGTTCAAGGATGATTTTTGCCAAAAAATATTATTTGAGCCTTGCTTCGGGGCTTAAGCATGCTTTACACGCGCTTTGATTACACTGGTTTAATTTGAATAATAGTTTCATCCCCCCCCCCCCCTTCCCCTTCCCCTTAACTAGTCAGGATCAAATGGTTTTACCTCAGGCATATTGCCTTTTTTGTTACTGATGAATGAAAAGAAATAAAACAAGGCAAAACCAATTATTTCCTTCAATTAAATTTAAGCCTAAGATAATATAGTGACGTGAATTTTTTAGAATAAAGTAGAAGAGAAATACAAACCACTGCTAATTAGTAGTAACTGGTAACAAATAGTTAGAAAGTAAGGGAATGGAGATAGATGGGAAACCCATTTATCCTTTAACTATCTGGGTTGGTAATGGAAGAAGAGAGCATTTAATAAGAATTCGAGTATGGTTTTCTAGAATTTATATCATGGCCTTTAAGTCGAGTCAATAAATATTATTAAAAGTACAACAGTTAACTTTATTTAGTCTAGCACTATACCTAAATCAACTTTTTTTAGATTCTATGTGTGTCTCCCTCTTCCATGTTTGTTTAAGCTTTCAGTTGTTAGATTCAAATTTCTGCTGTTTGATTCCTATTGTAGTCGCTTGGTTGATCATTTGCTCCATAATCTAAAAAACAGTGATAGCCAAGATCCACCCCTCTTACTGTTGTTCTTACTGCCATTCCCATCGAGTATTTACTCTCTTTATTTTGGGGGCTAAAGCACAAGGATATATACTTCTAAAATTCTTATTTTGTGGTTTGAGTAATCTTGATACTAGCATAGCATGTATTGGTTTGTTAGTGTTCACATTTTTCTTACTTAGACTCTAATCGAAGGTTTAGCTTTTTCGAGTTTAATACTCGTACATTCTTTGGTTGTATCTATAGAAAAGAATTAGTTGGACCATACATTTTATATTCTCTCCATCTTTATTGTCTAATAAGATTTTAGATATTGTGGTAGTAATGAATACTAATTATCTCATTCGGGTTAAGATGTTGCGCCGCACAATGAGTTGCCCAGTTGCCCATTCCGAAAGGTATAGTACTACGTACTCTCAAAATTTGAATGTCTTTACAAGTAGGTGGGCATACTTGAATATGATTTCCGTATAGGTTGGATTTCCTCCAGTACCATTGTCCATAAATAAATATGATTTGTTATATGACATGTGTACTTTAGGACATTGTATTATAAAGTTTTGAGGACGTGGAAAAGAAGAAGCTCCAGTACCATTGTGTCCAAAACTAAATATGATTTGTTATATGACATGTGTACTTTAGGACATAGTATTATAAAGTTTTGAGGACGTGGAAAACAAGAAGTAATATACACGCGCACTTTTTAAGCTGCCTAAATAAATAATATGCAAGAGCCTGCTAAGAGTTAAACATCAGTACTAGAAGTGGCTACCTAGTCGATGCCATTTCCTTTTAAATTCGTATTCTGAATTATACTTGTCGTTTTAAAAAATCAAATTTGGATTTAGATTTTAAGATTTGATTAGCTTCGTTGGGTCATTTTATACTTAGTAGTGTGTCCACAATGTAACTGGAGGTCAGTGGTAGAATTAGGCTTGAATTGGCGAAAGTTGAAAGTTTAGAAATTCTTAAGCTTGAAGTTGAGGTTGATTTGGTGTTTTGGTTTTTGTTTTCGGTATTCAGAAGGTTCGACTAATCACATAACACATAGTTCAGGGTTTCGAACCCTCAGAACCAAGTTTGAAAGCATTACTTATCTCAAAACAAGGCAAAATCGTACTCCACGACACCTTTGCCTTCTCAAATCGGTCTCCAAATGTCCCGAATCTAGCCACAAGAAATCCAATACGATCAATATAAGCTAAAGGAACTAATTCCACAAGAAAAATACCAACTTATAGCCAAAATAAAAAATCAGCCGAAACTCGGCCCCTAAGCACGAAATCCGACAAAAGTCACAAAACCCGAAAGCGCATTCACTCACGAGTCTAACCACGCCAAATTTACTCATATCCAACAACAAAATTCTCTTCAAGACCTCAAAATTTCATCTCAAGAACTCTTCCATTTTCCCCCAATTTTCACCCCAAATCACAATTTAGATGATAATAATCAAGATGAAATCATGGAATTTAACCAAAATCAAGTGAAGAACATTTACCCCAATCAACTTCCTGAAAATCCCTTCAAAAATTGCCCAAATTTGTGGTCTCTCAAAATATGAAATATGGGTCCTCGATTTTGAATATATCACAGCCTGCCCATATTTTCCATAATATCATACAAACTTAGTAGCCTTTGAATCACTCAAAAAAACATCAAATTACTAAATTCGCTCGGATTCAAGCGTAAAAGCTTTTAAACCTTCAAATTCCACAAACGATGCTGAAACCCACCAAACTACGTCGCAATGACCTCAAATTTTGCAGACAAGTCAAAAAATGACACTATGGACCTATTCCAACTTCCATAATTTCATTCCGATCCGGATATCAAAATTTCCACTATTGACCAAAATTGCCATAATTCTAACTTTCACCAATTCTACCACGGACCTCCAAATCACATATTGTATGTGCTCATAAGTCCAAAATCAGCTAACGAAGCTAATGGAACCATCAAATATCAAATCCGAGATCATTTACACATAAGTCAACATCTGGTGAACTTTTTCAACTTAAGTTTTCAACTAAAAGGCTAAGTTTCTCAATTCACTCGAAAACCACTCCGGATCCAAACCGACTAACTCCGTAAGTCATAATACAGTTGTAGAAAACAAAAGAAGCAGAGAATGGGGGGCTACAACTCTTGAAACGACGTGGCGGATCTTTACAATAGAAAAACATATAGATTTACCAAAAGTATTGCTCGACTTGATGTTAAGAAATCTAGAGCTGCTGGCAATGTGTTCACAATGAAATTAATCATAAAAAATAACCTTAGACTTTGGGAAATTTATTTTTCAGCCGGATCAAGCATTTAAATGGTTAAGAAGAGTAGTGGAGAATATAGAGAAAGTCTCATAATTTTTTGTGTCAGCCCTAACCACCAGGAGGAAGTAATTAGCAAAGAAAAGGCGTGTAATAAGGGATGACTCCAATTTTTATCCAAAATTGCATCCTAGACGCATGCTTCTGGAGATAATAAAAATGTAAAGGGACATAGGATCTACAATTCATGAGCAGGATCGAAATTGGTAAAAAGTAGAAAGCTCGATTCTTGCAAATGTTTGAATCTCATCTAGGGATATATAAACTATCAAAGAAAACAAGAGAAAATCTTCTAATACATCGCTTCTTATATCATTTTGTATAGGATTAATTAAACGTGCACCCCTAGACTTGTTATATGCCGTAATGATCTTATACCATGACAAAAACTCATTGTTACATAGATATCGGTCTAACCTCCTAGTGCAGATCAGATTGAGATAGATAGCTCACTCAAATACAAAAAAGAATTTAAGCTGATCAGTAGGATTAAATTGAATTGTTATATGCCATAACATTAACTAACTAAGTTCCCATCATTCAGGGAATACACTCCACTGCCCCGAGCACAGAGTCTTCCTGAGATGTAATTTCTTCCTCAAACTTTATCATATCTATCTTTGAATACGTACTAACTCTTCCTCGTCTATTTACAGGGATTCTGTTATATGTGCCGATCCCCTATATACTTCTGACACGCCTACATTGAAGAATGAAGTAAGTTAGAGGATATTTATGTAGCACTTCTCGCTTTATCGATGTCACGACCCAAATCCGGTCATGATGGCGCCCAACAATCAAGCTAGGCCAGCCAGACCAATAATTTAATTATTCTCTTGTCAATTTGTTGAAAAAGTTAATATATCTTAAAATAATGATTAAAGTTCACATAGTTTGAATCTGGGGAAGCAACAAGTCCCACATAAATTGCGACATATATACAAGGTTTATACTATACAATTATTTTATCTAAACATTGTAGCTATTATTATGAGCTTTTTACTAATTGACATATAAAATTTTCTTAGCAGGAATTAGGCATCATCCCCGTGGCTGCAGATGCATCACAGCAGAAGAGGTGCATTTCTATATTATACTAGTACATAACTAGCTAGTAATCAATTTGAGTGACATAGAGTTCATAGGACATAGAAATAATATAAAAAAGAATGATGACCTAGCACAACCCAAATCGCACCTTGACACCTAATAGAACTTGCTAGATAAGTCAACCAGTATGTAACACAATCAATCTAAAGATCGCCAATAAAATAATAAAACGAGAATGCAGAAAGCAATACAACTATTCTATCTTAAAGAAAAGGGTGAATACATACGAGGACCCTTAAATTTATCCAAATATTTTATTTAGACACCTAAACTAGACATATGACCTATTGCATACTTGAATTTCGTTTTAAAATTTGTCAATTAAACTCTTATTGGAGACAATGCAAGACCTACAACGTGTGTAGTGCACATGAGGGTGATGTGGCAAATGCACCAATCAAACAAAGACACGTGGCTATTAATCCCCCAAAAAATATAAAAAACCTTTTGAGCGCAAAAATACAAAAACAATGCAGTGGATGCTTTTGAGTAGTTATTGTGCAATATGTATCGTGTCCGGTACACTATAACGCAGCTCGGTAGAGTAAAATAGATACATATATATAAATATGCAATGCAACACCACTTTCAAGAGAGAAAAAGTTTTAACTCATAATGAATCATACTCTTCGACAATATAGGATACCAACAGAAAAATAATGTGGACTTTGAAAGAAATTATACCATCAAGAACGCACAAGAATAGGATAACATCATTGAGAGAGAACTTACGGTACATGAATCATTTAGAAAGATGGGGTGACTTACACTATTTCATGCCAAGAAAGGAGGTCGTCCTACATACCTTATTGAAGAGAAACTTTACTTCTACGGTGATTAACTTTGTCTTTAATGAATCCTCAGAATCAATGTCACTTGTCGATAGGAATTACAACAATATAATGATTCCAAGTTTCTTCAAACTAAATCCTGCTAGATTCATATTCACCTTCGACGTTGCATAAAGTATTCTTTCTATTATTTCTGTGTGATTGTATACCTCCAACTCGCACTTATTTATCTTTTGTATGATATCTTTTGTGTGTTTGGTATTTTTTTTTCCGCCCATAACTTTTCTCCGATCTATAAGATTTCTTCCTTTGAGAATACTCCCCATACGTAGGGTTTCTTATCTTTCTTGGTGACATGCCCTATCAAGTTTACAAATCCTTTGTGAAAGGTTACGTCACAATGTCTTCCTTTGAATTTGTTAAAGGCTTGCTTTATTCTTTCGGTTGCATTGTTCTTTGAAGCATTGGAGGTCTTTATTGCGACGTGTATATGCCATATCTCATCTTGGTGATTCCCATTGGTTATACTGAAAGAGGTTTCTTACAGTTTGTTCTATTTGCTGTGGTCTAATTTTCTTCCTCTTTTCGGTATGTCCCAAAATAATTAGTATATATTGTCTTAGATTCCCCTTGGCAATCATTCAATCATTTGCATTTGTTGTCTGTTTCCTTCTCTGAGTGAGTTTTATGTTGTGCCCTCATTCCTTTTCTTTTTGAGCTAACTGTATTTGTTTCCTTATATTTTCTTAAACGAGAACATGATAGACCTCGTGTCGTAACAATATTAATATCATGAATACTAGACAAAAAGTTTCGTGCCATAACAATATCAATATCACATCAACCGCACCACATAAACCTCATACTATAATTACAACCGCACAAAAACTCACGTGCCATGATCATCTCTATGCATACACATCTCAAGTGCCATAATCTCAGTCCGAATAAGAGAACTATATGTAGGGATGTATGCATGTGAGTAAGAGATAAGCAAGTATAATTCACGTGGATAGATAATAATCATGCAGGGGTGCATGCATGTACAAGAGATGATCTCTACGTATGATGTATGCATGTATGTAATGTATAATTATAACTTCAACATTTAATCTATAGTACAAAAGTCATCATCTCCAAATAAAGCATCTGAATCCTAGACATAACCTGTAACATGAATAATAAAGTTATATAGTCATACAAACCACTAAAGCATATCACAAGTAGAGAGCATACACCAAATAAGGCATGACAAAGTTCAAAATCTACCCTGAGCAAGGTATAACCTTGGTACCTGCACATATACTCGTCACTTCGCATGTATGTCACCCTCAAACACATATGTACTTACCTTCTTCGAACTAGACTTTAATCTAACATCACGCCTTTTTCATTGTCCTTAATCTTCAACTACTCAAAACCAAGCCAAATATCATTCATCGATGTCAAAAATGCTAAAAAAGTAATTTCAATCAACCAACTTAGATTTGAAGAAATCTTGAAAATTTAATAAAAGTCAACCCAAGCCCACATGGTCGTGTAATAAAAACCAGATCCCAAAAAAACATTAATCGTCGAGTGCAAATATATATTACTATTAAAATTGGAGTCCAAATTAATGTTCAGAACCTCAAACTACACTCTCTTAAATTTCAAGTAAATTTTTTATCTTTAAATTATTGATTTAAGTATAATAATCCATTGGTAATCATGATATATTTCAAAACCAAGCTAGAATCACGTATCCTCGTGATTTGGGTAAAATTTCTCTCCAAAATCGCCTCAATTTGAGTTCCCTAGTTCCAAATGTGGTGAAATGAGCGTATAGAAAAACACTGACATATATTAAATACGAGTATGGTCATTAAACGTTCTCACAGGAACTTGTTGTACTAGCCATCCCTACCTTTTAAAACCTACCCTAGGTGGTCTAAGACTCATCCGAGACCTCCGGAACCCCATCCAAGCATTCAAACAAGTTCATAAATACTACAAGTACATGCCCAAGGTCTCAAATACATACGGGATAGCCACATCTAAGAATCAATGTCCAAACCATATATACAATCAATCTTAGTCATAAAGTCCATATTCATTAAAGGGCGTCTGAATCACACTTAGTTACCTCCGATCACTACTTGTCACGATCCTAAAATGGACTCGGTCGTGATGGCATCTATCATGAAACTAGGCCAGCCGACAGAAATACTCACCCAACTAAACAATTATAATAATTCATTTAAATTCATTAATAAACTAAAAATCCCAAATGTAAGTTAGAATAGAACAATGCGGAAATAAATCACAGCCTGACATCGGGGTGTCACCACTCAAGAGTGACTACAACTCATTTAGGAATATAAAAAGACAACATAGTCTGAAACAGATAATACAAAGAAAAATAAATATAGGAAGGAGAAGCACTAGGCTGCAGACGCCAAGCAACTAGCTAGTAAACTTTGAAGCTTGATGGACGGCAAATCATCACTCACTAGCGTGACCCGAGAATCTTGGAACCGCGCACATGGTGTAGGGAGTAATGTGAGTATGCCAACTCAGTAAGTAATAAAATAAAGACAATGGAGTAGTAAGAAAATAAGTAAACCACAGTTTGATACAACAGCATAAAAATATAAGTCTAAGACGATGCGGTAAAGCAATAAAACTCGTTAAAACATCTCAGTTTAGTGAATCCATTTTCTTAAATACAATTTTCAATACTTGAAATGAGTGATAAAATGGGTGAGAGAAGAATAGAAATGTAAATAGCCCCTCGGGCAAGATACCAACAGATCCATCCCATCGGGCTACCTCATAGTTACTCGTATTAGCCTCTCGGGCTACCTCACAATCACTCATATCATCAGCCCCCCGGGCAATATCACATCTCACACTAGGTACCCGCGCTCACTAGAGATGTACTGACTACTAGAGGGGTTCTGAAAACCCAAACGCTATAACAAATCCATCTCGTGGCATAATCAAACATGCCCTCACCCATATAACAAGCCACCTTGTGGCATAGCAATTCAGGCCATCGAGCTCATAATCATTAATCAATACAATTGTGTTGCGGCACACAGCCTGATCCTATAATATCCTCACAACACAAGCCCTTGGCCTCACTCAGTCAAAAATCTCTGAAGCCACTCGGGCAATTGTAAAACATGACGCACGGCGGAAAATATCATTTAAAATATCAAACAAAGAAAATATAACTGAATTATGAAAATAGTAGAATACATCATGATTGAGTACAAATATGAAATCAAAACAGTGAGGAATAGTAGTAAAAATCCCCTAAGTGTCCAAAATAGGTGGCATGAGGGCCAAATATGACATTCAGCCCAAAACATGATAATACTTTCCAATCACAATGATATCAGACAAGTTTTAATCAAATACGTGGCTTACCAGTCATACGGGACAGACTAATTCACATACCCGAATGGTGCACGACCCCATGCTCGTCATCTAGCTTGTGCGTCACCTCAAAGTAGCACATCGATGTGAAATTCGAGGTTTCATACCCTCAGGAGAACATTTACAATCATTACTTACCTCAATCCGGTCCAAATTCTAGCACGCGATGCCCTTGCCTCTTGAATCGGCCTCCGAATGCTCCAATTCTAACCAAAACAGATTCATACCATAAAAATGTGCTAGGGGAACAAAGCCCACTTGAAAATAACTTATTTGCATCAAAATCAAAAACATTGACCAATCCCGACCTCTAGGCCGATGTAGGAAAAAAAGTGATGGCAACAAGTAGGAATAGCAACAAGATGAAAATAAGCCCGAAGCCAAGAAAGTAGTTAAAATCTAGCTAGTAATACCAGTTTTTGAATAAAAGGATATCATAGTAACATTAATACTATCGAACTCATTCAGTCAAAGAAAATTTTTTGACTACCTACTAGTCTTCTACTCTAATCTTCGACATTTACACCCATCTAGTGCCATGTTCTCACTCAGTTCCAGGTGCGGCACATCCGGCCTAGTCACCTCTCCCCAAGACTTTTTAGGACTACCTCTACCCCTCCTAATACCGAAAAAGTCTTACCTATCGCACCTCTTAACTAGGACTTCTATGCTTCTTCTCTTAACTTGCCCAAATGATCTACCTCGCCTCCCGCATCTTATCCTTGATATGGGCTACTACCACCTTATCCCAAATAACTTTATTTCTAATCTTATCTAAGCTGATATGTTCACACATCCACCTTAATATCCTCATCTCAGTTACTTTCATACTCAGGTGATCCCATACTTGATATTGCTGGTATATGCATTTTTGATATGTGTGCAAATACTTCACGGCACGAGAGGTATATCTATAAATTATTTTATTATCTAAGCAATACGTAATTTTACTTGGACACAAAACATAGGACAACATAGGACAGGGAAAAAAAAACTTAACAAACATGCAAAAACTATTACTACCAAATTTCCTTCTTCTCTCCACTAGCCACTAAAGACCAGCCTGCTAGGCAGACTTTCAACTGCACTATTCACCAAAACATTGATAGCACTCTGCAATAAAGACAATATCTAATAACACATTTCTATTGCAAATATTTTTCTAGTTCCAAGAATGCTCCAGTCTGCCGAATTTCTTCCCCATGACGATCTTTACATGAAAAAGAACCTGATGACAAATGATATCTTTGCTCAATATACTATGGGTTATGTCAATATTGTAGGCTGGGTACTGAAAATAGAAATTTGGTTTGATTCTTCAGTTCTTTCATCATCCTGGTAATATATAACTAAATAGAGTATGTATTAATTAGCAAGTCGAAAATTAACCTTTCATATTTCTCCTTAACATGACCTAGGCGAGTTAAGACTGTGATGAATTATACTTTGTACTGTGATATATTTGGTTTTAGTAAAATTCATTTTACTAATTGTTTGGCCTCTATGAATCTTGAACTTATAACCCTTTATCATTTACAGGGATGTTAGTGATGACATAGGTATATTTGACATCGGCAGCATGTGTATTTTCGACATGCCGAGGCCAGAAAATGAAGTAAGTTAAGAATAATTATCATATGGAATTAATGTTATTTATTTCTAAGAATCTTGAACTAATTTTTCATAATAATTTTAGGAGGAAGTTGTTTCTGAAGCTACTGAGATAGATAGAATTAGTCCGGTTGACATGCCTAGCCCGGCAAATGAAGTAAGCTTACAAGAATAGTACTGTTATATTTTTATCCATACCTTTAAACTAATTTTCATACAAAACTTTTAGCAGGAAATAGTTTCTGAAGGTAGCGAGAGCGTTAGCATCACTCCCGTCGCTTCAAATGCAGCTCTAGAATTACAGCTTCCCAGGTACTTTATATTTTTACTCTAGAATTACAGCTTCCTAGGATTGGTACAATATCACTACCACTGAAAATAGTCTCTTCCTGCAACAATAACATCTAGAAACAATACTAAACTTTACTTGGGCCAACAAAATTATCTCAAAAACCTTTCATATTTTTACTTAACGTGCGAGTTAAGACTTATGTCAATTATTCCTCTAGTGTAATGAAGTATCAAAAGAATCATTTATTGGTGATATATATTTAGTTTGAGTAAAATTCAGTTTACTAATTGTCCTCTAAGAATCTTGAACTAACTCGTATCATTTACAGGGATGTTAGTGATGACATAGGTATATTTGACAATGGCAGCATGTATATTTTCGACATGCCGAGGCCAGAAAATGAAGTAAGTTAAGAATAATTATCATATGGAATTAATGTTGTTTGTTTCTAAGAATCTTGAACTAATTTTTCATACAATTTTTAGGAGGAAGTTGTTTCTGAAGCTACTGAGATAGTTAGCATTAATCCGGTTGACATGCCTAGCCCGGCTAATGAAGTAAGCTTATAATAAGAATACTGTTATATTTTTATCCATACTTTTGAACTAATTTTCATACGAAATGTTTAGCAGGAAATAGTTTCTGAAGCTAGAGAGAGCGTTAGCATCACTCATGTGGCTTCAAATGTAGCTCTAGCATTACAACTTCCCAGGTACGTACATTTTTATTTTCCACAAATTAAGCTTAACTAAATGCTTAAATTGTATTCTGAATTAATTGATCAATATGTCATTTAACTTGAATTGCAGTGATGTAAAGAGTCAACCTCGACTCACTTCACTTATTGCTAGCGGCTTACTGGCAGTATTTGGGGGCCTTACCATTGGTTATGCCTTAAATGTCACAGGTACGTACTTTACTTATTTTAATTTTGGTTAGTAATTGAATGTATGTGCTTGAAAAGTAATGCTTCTTTCCATATTTTTTGGTTACCATTTTAATTGAAAAGTAATGTTTGATTCCTTGTGCTTTTATGAAAATAGGTTATTAGTCTTCTAGAAAATAAACTGTGCTACAGTACTATTTCAGTGGGATTACAGAGCAATCCTTAGTAAAAGCAAAAGGATTCAATATAATGTGAGAGTAGATGACATTGACTGTAGTTTTCTAGAATTCAGTTTGATCCTATGTGTATTTGGATCATTTGAGGTAGTTTGGTGTGTGGAGGTTTAGTATATACTTTCCTACAATATTAGCAGTGTGCATATTTAAAATGTAAACCTGGGAGATGCTGTTTATTTGTGCATCCAAATTTCCTCTCAACATATCCGGTTGTATTGTGTTAATTTCTGTCATTAGCATTATTCATCTTAAACGTCTTTACTAAAGGAGGCTTACTTATTTTTAATTGTGTTTCAGGTGGTGCCGTTGGCATTGAAGGCTTTATGGTTCAATTCTCCAGAAGAATTCACGTCAAATCAGTCAAGGCTAACACAAACAACTTTTGCTCCTACATTAATCTGTGGCTCATCATATTTTCATCCATTGTGCATCTCTCGACCATTCCATCAGTATGGGCTGCACGTGGAATGATGGAGTCTTGGGGCCGGAAACCAGTACTAGTTATTGGATCAATACTTCAGCTTGTCGGAAGTATCCTAATCTTCTGGTTTCCAAATGTTGATGTGGCGTCAATAGGCCTAACTGTCATTGGATGCAGTGTAGCGTTGCTCAATCTGGTTGGTGTTTTCTCTCTTTCACAACTTATATGTTCTTTTCGCTTTATCGTTGTTTTAAATTTAAATAGAATTATGAACAATAGGAACAGAGATTAAGAGATTCGAGAGAAAGCTGAAAACTAACTGGCACTTCCATGGAATACTGAAGATGCCTATTTAATTATATGTTACATACAAACAAACAAACAAAAATTAGAAAATCCTTAACTACTACTACAACTTAAGCATTTATCCTATCCTTATTTAACTGACAGATTATGAAAGACTAGCAAGTACACTAACAAACTAGATCCAACTTTGAGTTAGTCTTCAACTAGTATAAATGTATATTCCACCTAGAGGTGGCAAAATGGTTAAAATAAAACTGTTATCCACCCATATATTATTCATAAAAAAAAGGCTTGGATAATGAACCATTTAAAAACCGGTCGAATATGGATACACAATCACATTATCCACTTAGAAAATGGTTAACCGAATGGATAACCAATGGATAACTAATGTGTTTAACTTTAACATTTGTAAAGTCTCAAATTAGATTTCCTCAAGTTTGGAAGACTAGGATCGGAATTCTCTCGTCAGTGATCATATTTAAGAAGCCTAGGATAATATGGATATCCATATTATTTGCCGGATAAACTCATTTTTATCCGTCTCAAATACGGGTCGGGTCGGATAATTTATTCTTTTTTAAATTACCCGTTATAACCCACCCATATATGACCCGACCCGCCCGTTTGTCAACCCTAGTTCCACCAGCCTCAACTCCGATCAACTATTGCTGTGAAATAGTAGTACTATCCAACTAACTATTACTAGTATTTGATATGTTCTCAAATAGGAAATATCATAATATATAGTTTTAAATAAAGTTAAATCAGGGGTGGATCCGAGATTTAAATTGGTTGGGTTTAACTTTTAAGGTTTTTAGCATTGAACCCATTATCTATTTAAAGTTTTGGGTTCATACCTACTATTTTTCAATTTTAACAAATTTTTACACTGAATCGAAAGTTATGGGTTCCATTGAACTCGTTCCTAATAAACTACATCCGCCCCTGGTTACAATTTTGCAGGTGATTCCCACCATATTGAGTGAGATCAATGTTGGGAAGGCACCAAAATGGATTTCGCTTGGATTTAACTCCATGGTACTATGGGGAAGTACCGGCACAAAAGTAGTAAACATGGCAGCGTCTCACAACTTCCGCTACGGTTGGAGATGGTCCTTTGCCAGTAGCGGGATTTTGGCCTTGCCACTACTTGTGTTGTCTTTCTTTCTTAGTGAGACCCCGAGGTTTCTCATTAAGAAAGGAAGAATGGAGGAGGCAAAAGCGTCTCTTAAGACGTTTAGGAAATCTGGAGCAGCAACAGAGTTGGAGACGTTGGCAGAGATGATTGAAAATGAAGGCAATGGGACAACGAAGAAACTATCACGCTCGCCTCTTTTGCTGATTAACATAGCAGCTCAAATTTTTCAGCAAGTGACGGGCTTAGATTCAATCCTCTTCTTCGAGCTATTCATTCTCCAGTCAGTTGGATACGCATATAGTGCCTCGTTTGTTGCTCCGCTCATTGCCGGAGTTATTCGGGCTGGAGTTGCTGCACTTACTTCCCCGAGTTATAGTTACTTCGGACGACGGAGGACTATAATCTCAGCATGTTTAGGCATGGCTGTGACACAGGTAATTCTTCATTTATTTCTTATTTAGGCTTTGCTTAAAAAGGTCAATTTTTATTAATTGAAATATAGAATAATCAATTCTCTCGAATTTTTCCAGGTTTCCTTGTTGGGTCTCTTCCTTTTAGAAGGAGACCCTATCTTTGAATTAGGCCAAAAGAGCGCCTATGTTGGCATTGCATTTGCCATCGTCCTCATAGGCTGCTACTCAATGTTCTCGGGGTCTTCTGAGTGGACGGAAGAAGCATACTCCGAGGATATTAGAGTGTTAGGTTCATGCTGGGAGACGAGCATATCTTTGCTCGTGTCTCTAATCATGAATCCAGCCGTTTTGCTGCTCCTATGTGCATTCAAGTCCTGGATATTCATGTTGTTTGCCGCTTTGACACTGGGTGTATGCTTGTCCATTCATAAATTTTTGCCCGAGCCAAAAAAGAAAGATGGCGAAGGACTCGAGGAAGAACCCTTCAAACAGCATTAGTTTTGGCAAGAGGTTTTTACTAGAAGATGGCAATGTTGAAGCCGTGTAGCTGTAAGTGATTTTTTAACTGTCAAACTATAATTTACTTTGATTGTTGTTGTATAGTTATGAGATTTTGGGTTTTCTAGGATGGCAGCAGCTAGCACGCAGTCTATGTGCAAATTATTGCTGCTGATGGGGAAGGCTGTGAAAGCAAACAAGATCAAACATTACAATTGAGGTATAATATCTATAGGTTTGGTATATTTGGATATTTCAAAACTTTTAAGTGATAAATTTGAATTTTTGTAGACTATTCACGGAGATGTTTATAATTGTGTTGACATCTAGGAGCAAGCAACTCTTTTGCATCCAAAATTGGGCATATGAAATGTTGGACAAATGCGGCTGACATAGTGCGATACGGAGGGAAAGTGTAGACACCAACAGCTGAATATGTTAGCCCTGCAATGGGAAATGGATGTTTGTGAGTTATTTCTCCTGCTACTGCTACTGTTGCATTAGATTCATAAGCTTTAGAACAGGACAGATTCTGTTGGCAATGACTTTTGAAATGATTTTATAGCTTTAGGTGTTAGGCAGTGTTTAACTTCAGTTGGAATCTACAAAGATTAAAACAGGAGACATAGTTATTCATTTGCTTTTTGTCACCAGCTACAAACATTCTAGGCTAAGTACCATGCATTGTTGCCTAGAAATGCAACAAAATTAATGATCAAATGTTATTCTACATTGCGCTAACAATATGTACTTTCATTTTATTAGACGAAATATTTGGATTATCATCTTGTAATGCCGGTGATGGGGCAACACATAGGAACGTGGGCATATGAAATGTTGGACAAATGCGGCTGACACAGTGCGATACGGAGGGAAAGTGTATACACCAGCAGCTGAATATGTTAGCCCTGCAATTGGGAATGGTCAATATAAGGGATCGGAGGGCAAAGTGTTGTATGAATTAGAAATAAATGGTACCAGATGATTCTAAGGTTCAACATCAAGACTCAAGGTGTTACTACCAAGGAACTCATGGCTATATACTGGGACTATATTTTCATATACGTAGCTTGTAAAGATGAGGGGGGAAATTATATACTATATTAATATTAGGTAACAGATCCAAAAGCCACCCATATATGAAAATTAGGGGTGGATCTTAGCAAATTAAAATGTAAGAGATAGCATTACAAGATATATAGTAAACCTTTTGGATCTGTTACCTAATACTATATATCCAAAAGGTTTACTATATATCTTGTAATGCTATCTCTTACATTTTAATTTGCTAAGATCCACCCCTAATTTTCATATATGGGTGGCTTTTGGATCTGTCACCTAATACTAATATAGTATACAATTTCCCCCCTCATCTTTACAAGCTACGTATATGAAACAATAGTCCTAGTATATAGCCATGATTTCCTTGGTAGTAACACCTTGAGTCTTGATGTTGAACCTTAGAATTATCTAGTACCATTTATTTCTAATTCATACAACACTTTGCCCTCCGATCCCTTATATTGACCATTCCCAATTGCAGGGCTAACATATTCAGCTGCTGGTGTATACACTTTCCCTCCGTATCGCACTATGTCAGCCTCATTTGTCCAACATTTCATATGCCCACGTTCCTATGTGCTGCTCCATCACCGGCATTACAAGATGATAATCCAAATATTCCGTCTAATAAAATGAAAGTACATATTGTTAGCGCAATGTAGAATAACATCTGATCATTAATTTTGTTGCATTTCTAGGCAACAATGCATGGTACTTAGCTTAGAATGTTTGTAGCTGGTGACAAAAAGCAAATGAATAACTATGTCTTCTGTTTTAATCTTTGTAGATTCCAACTGAAGTTAAACACTGCCTAACACCTAAAGCTATAAAATCATTTCAAAAGTCATTGCAAACAGAATCTGTCCTGTTCTAAAGCTTATGAATCTAATGCAACAGTAGCAGTAGCAGGAGAAAAAACTCACAAACATCCATTTCCCATTGCAGGGCTAACATATTCAGCTGTTGGTGTCTACACTTTCCCTCCTTATCGCACTGTGTCAGCCGCATTTGTCCAACATTTCATATGCCCAATTTTGGATACAAAAGAGTTGCTTGCTCCTAGATGTCAACACAATTATAAACATCTCCGTGAATAGTCTACAAAAATTCAAATTTATCACGTAAAAGTTTTGAAATATCCAAATATACCAAACCTATAGATATTATACCTCAATTGTAATGTTTGATCTTGTTTGCTTTCACAGCCTTCCCCATCAGCAGCAATAATTTGCACATAGACTGCGTGCTAGCTGCTGCCATCCTAGAAAACCCAAAATCTCATAACTATACAACAACAATCAAAGTAAATTACAGTTTAACAGTTAAAAAATCACTTACAGCTACACGGCTTCAACATTGCCATCTTCTGGTAGAAACCTCTTCCAAAACCAATGTTGTTTGAAAGGTTCTTCCTCGAGTCCTTCGCCATCTTTCTTTTTTGGCTCGGGCAAAAATTTATGAATGGACAAGCATACTCCCAGTGTCAAAGCGGCAAACAACATGAATATCCAGGACTTGAATGCACACAGGAGCAGCAAAACGGCCGGATTCATGATTAGAGACACGAGCAAAGATATGCTCGTCTCCCAGCATGAACCTAACACTCTAATATCCTCGGAGTATGCTTCTTCCATCCACTCAGAAGACCCCGAGAACATTGAGTAGCAGCCTATGAGGACGATGGCAAATGCAATGCCAACATAGGCGCTCTTTTGGCCTAATTCAAAGATAGGGTCTCCTTCTAAAAGGAAGAGACCCAACAAGGAAACCTGGAAAAATTCGAGAGAATTGATTATTCTATATTTCAATTAATAAAAATTGACCTTTTTAAGCAAAGCCTAAATAAGAAATAAATGAAGAATTACCTGTGTCACAGCCATGCCTAAACATGCTGAGATTATAGTCCTCCGTCGTCCGAAGTAACTATAACTCGGGGAAGTAAGTGCAGCAACTCCAGCCCGAATAACTCCGGCAATGAGCGGAGCAACAAACGAGGCACTATATGCGTATCCAACTGACTGGAGAATGAATGGCCCGAAGAAGAGGATTGAATCTAAGCCCGTCACTTGCTGAAAAATTTGAGCTGCGATGTTAATCAGCAAAAGAGGCGAGCGTGATAGTTTCTTCGTTGTCCCCTTGCCTTCATTTTCAATCATCTCTGCCAACGTCTCCAACTCTGCTGCTGCTCCAGATTTCCTAAACGTCTTAAGAGACGCTTTTGCCTCCTCCATTCTTCCTTTCTTAATGAGAAACCTCGGGGTCTCACTAAGAAAGAAAGACAGCACAAGTAGTGGCAAGGCCAAAAACCCGCTACTGGCAAAGGACCATCTCCAACCGTAGCGGAAGGGTTGAGACGCTGCCATGTTTACTACTTTTGTGCCGGTACTTCCCCATAGTACCATGGAGTTAAATCCAAGCGAAATCCATTTTGGTGCCTTCCCAACATTGATCTCACTCAATATGGTGGGAATCACCTGCAAGATTGTAACCAGGGGCGGATGTAGTTTATTAGGAACGAGTTCAATGGAACCCATAACTTTCGATTCAGTGTAAAAATTTGTTAAAATTGAAAAATAGTAGGTATGAACCCATAACTTTAAATAGATAATGGGTTCAATGCTAAAAACCTTAAAAGTTAAACCCAACCAATTTAAATCTCGGATCCACCCCTGATTTAACTTTATTTAAAACTATATATTATGATATTTCCTATTTGAGAACATATCAAATACTAGTAATAGTTAGTTGGATAATACTACTATTTCACAACAATAGTTGATCAGAGTTGAGGCTGGTGGAACTAGGGTTGACAAACGGTCGGGTCGGGTCATATATGGGTGGGTTATAACGGGTAATTTAAAAAAGAATAAATTATCCGACCCGACCCTTATTTGAGACGGATAAAAATGAGTTTATCCGGCAAATAATATTGATATCCATATTATCCTAGGCTTCTTAAATATGATCACTGACGAGAGAATTCCGATCATAGTCTTCCAAACTTGAGGAAATCTAATTTGAGACTTTACAAATGTTAAAGTTAAACACATTAGTTATCCATTGGTTATCCATTCGGTTAACCATTTTCTAAGTGGATAATGTGATTGTGTATCCATATTCGACCGGTTTTTAAATGGTTCATTATCCAAGCCTTTTTTTTTGATGAATAATATATGGGTGGATAACAGTTTTATTTTAACCATTTTGCCACCTCTAGGTGGAATATACATTTATACTAGTTGAAGACTAACTCAAAGTTGGATCTAGTTTGTTAGTGTACTTGCTAGTCTTTCATA
Source organism: Nicotiana noctiflora (assembly GCA_032618575.1). Lineage (NCBI taxonomy): Eukaryota > Viridiplantae > Streptophyta > Magnoliopsida > Solanales > Solanaceae > Nicotiana > Nicotiana noctiflora. The sequence goes on along the minus strand of JASVEL010009556.1, from coordinate 83,728 downwards.
ATCTGTCAGTTAAATAAGGATAGGATAAATGCTTAAGTTGTAGTAGTAGTTAAGGATTTTCTAATTTTTGTTTGTTTGTTTGTATGTAACATATAATTAAATAGGCATCTTCAGTATTCCATGGAAGTTCCAGTTAGTTTTCAGCTTTCTCTCGAATCTCTGTTCCTGTTGTTCATAATTCTATTTCAATTTAAAACAACGATAAAGCGAAAAGAACATATAAGTTGTGAAAGAGAGAAAACACCAACCAGATTTAGCAACGCTACACTGCATCCAATGACTGTTAGGCCTATTGACGCCACAACAACATTTTGAAACCAGAAGATTAGGATACTTCCGACAAACTTAACTGAAGTATTGATCCAATAACTAGTACTGGTTTTCGGCCCCAAGACTCCATCTTTCCACGTGCAGCCCATACTGATGGAATGGCCGAGAGCTGCACAATGGATGAAAATATGATGAGCCACAGATTAATGTAGGAGCAAAAGTTGTATGTGTTAGCCTTGACTGATTTGACGTGAATTCTTCTGGAGAATTGAACCATAAAGCCTTCAATGCCAACAGCACCACCTGAAACATAATTAAAAATAAGTAAGCCTCCTTTAGTAAAGACGTTTAAGATGAATAATGCCAATGACAGAAATTAACACAATACAACCGGATATGTTGAGAGGAAATTTGGATGCACAAATAAACAGCATCTCCCAGGTTTACATTTTAAATATGCACACTGCTAATACTGTAGGAAAGTATATACTAAACCTCCACACACCAAACTACCTCAAATGATCCAAATACACATAGGATCAAACTGAATTCTAGAAAACTACAGTCAATGTCATCTACTCTCACATTATATTGAATCCTTTTGCTTTTACTAAGGATTGCTCTGTAATCCCACTGAAATAGTACTGTAGCACAGTTTATTTTCTAGAAGACTAATAACATATTTTCATTCAGACATATCCAAAATCACCTAATGAAGCTACTGCAACTGTCGGAATTCCATTCCGACTCCCGGATCAAAATATCACCTATCGATCGGATTCCGCCAAAATTCCAACTTCGCGAAAATAGGCTAACTTCTTCACCGGACCTCCAAAATTACTTCCGATTGCGCTCCTAAGTCTTAAAACATCCCCCGAAACTAACTGAATCATCGGAATTCAGTTTCGATCCCTCTAACTCATAAGTGCTTTCCTTAAAGAGATTAATTGTCCCATTTCCTACCAAAATCTATCCGAATTGACTCAAATTTTGCACACAAGTCACATTCTATATTACGGACTTGCACCAACTTTCGGCATTGCATTCCGACCCCGATATCAAAATTTTCATTTTCGGTCGAATTTTCTCATAAACCTTCAAATTCCTATATTTAGCCTGTGTTTGCAATTGCGAACTTTTCTTCACATTTGCAAAGTGAACTGGGAAGAGTAGGGATCGCAAATGCGATCACACTACAAAAAAAAATAAGTAAATTGCGGAGGTTTATTTGTGGAGGGTACAAGTAACCTCCCTAATTTGCATAATTTTGCGGCAATTTGTTAGCCCCCACAAAATTATACAATTTACGGGGGTTATAAACTTCTGCAACCCTAAAATAATAGCGCCTAAAATATTTCCCGCTCCCTCCTTTCCCCCCCACCCCCCAAACTTTTTCAGTCTTAAAATTTCCGCCTTTCACAAATACTTCATAGACTCTCTCTCCGCAGGAACTCCTTGGATTGAAATTCTCTCTCCGAAATATTTAGGGATTGTGCAGTCTTGAAGAAACATGATTTGATAAAATCAGAACGCATTTATTTTTCAAAAAAAAGAAGGTCAGATTCACATTACTTGAATCGAACAAAGGAGGTTCTATTCATCAAACAAATCTTACAAGTTTCATAGTGAAAAGAATCAGATAATAGCTAAACAAACCACTTATCAAACACAAAGGTTATTCCCGATTCTTCCTATTTGCATTTTGGCTTTGGATTCATTATTAATTTGTGTGTGATGCTTTTGGATTCAGCTAGGAATTTTAGAGCAACCTCTGAGCTTGAACCCGGGTTTGCTTCATAGTACTTTTCATACATTAAAACTTTAATTGGACACAAATCATAAACAATCCGATATTAGTTTTGCATTTTGCAAAATTTCTTCTGGGATTGACTAATGTCTGTTACCTGTTTGATAGAATGCTTGTATAAGATGTTATTTATGTTCTAGTGATTAGATTGCTAAATTTGGATTTCATTTATGTAAAGCATTATAGTTGGGCCTGTTTGTTTGGATTTTTCTTATATACTGAGCAAATCGGTTCTACCAGTATATAGATTAATTATTTTTTAGTGAATAACTTAGTGATATTTTAGAATAATTGATTAGCCTGCTGGAGTTAGCTCTGTGTTGCATCCAAAAAATCCATTTGCACCAACTTTGCATTTTAATTATCGTTCCTTTGAGATTGATGTGCCAAAAGGTATTCCTTCTCTTCATTATGGTTATTTGTTGCCGACGATTCCGATTTGTTTAAGATAGAACAAGATTTCATCAGTGATAAAGAAAAAATTGCACGAGATAGGACTGTAAAGTGATGTTGATTCCTACTTTCCTTTTGTATAATATCTGTAAAGAGAAACTTAATTTACTAGAAAAAAGAAGAGATATCAATGTTAGGCATATGATTGGAGGGTGCTACTATTTGGTGTGCATTGAATGCCAATAATATTGTAGTAACACGTATCATTGGTGCTTGTATTGCAGATCCTCCTTGTAATCATCATGATATAGTTGTCATTGGACTTGATAGCAAAAAGTTAGTGCATCTCCAAGCGGTTCTTAACTTACTTTTCTAGTTGCTACCTCCTATAGGTTACAGCAAGCGAAATCCTTTTATGTTTGCATGACTGAATTTGCATCGGGGTTATATTCTTATTAATTTTTTTTATTGATTGTAGATATGCCGAAGACCAAACATTTTCATAACTTACAAAATTCAGTCCAATCAGCATCTTCTTCACAATCTATTGATGTGGCACAAGATATGACATCACCATTGACTCCTTCATTCCCGACTACATCACATACTCCTTCATGTCAGGCAACATTACTACCAACTCCTTCATTTCAAGCCATAAGACAGCCAACTCTTTCATTTTAGGCCACAAGACAACAAGCTCTTTCATTTAAGGCCATGGGGCTGACAACTCCTTCCATTCAATCGACTCCTTCGTTTCAGGAGACATTACTACCAACTCCTTCATTTCAAGCCACAAGACAGCAAACTACTTCCTTTCAGGCCAACATTGCCAACACCTTTATTTCAGGCCACGGGACAGACAACTCCTTCATTGCAGGACACAGGACAGACAACTCCTTTATTTCAAGCGACGTCATTACCAACCCCTTCATTTCAACCTTCTATTAATCCCACACCACCACAAGCAACAACCAATAAGTGTACTAAATGTGAGTCTTCACATCATTGGACTGTCGATGGAACAGGTAATCATTATCTTTTCGTTCACGTATAGGACTTTAGAGTATAACTTAGATGTATAACTCTCTGGTCTTCAATTAAGTAACTTTCTCTAACAAGTTAAACAATCAAATTTAGAGGTTCTTGATTCTAGATACTTACATTGAATTCCATAGAGAAAATCATCACCACCCAAGACTCCTTTGATCAACTGCAAGAAACTAGGCCGTGATTGAAACCATTTGAAATAGAGGAACAAGTAATATAAGTACAAAGTAACCTTAGTTGAGAATTTGAATTACTTTTCTGGAATCAAAAGATGCTGATTAACTGTTCTCTAATTTGCTGCTATAGTTGCATTTCTATCATTCCAAATCTTATGATAGTGCGTACTATAAGATTTAATTTACCAATATCGGTTATGACAGTTAGCAAATTTTTGTAAGTCATTAATGTGCCGGTAGGTATTAATCGGGAGCAATGGACTTCCTGTGTGAACTACCGTTACAAAGAAGAAACTTAGGTATTTTTTCTGAAACGTCACATTGAAATGCATAAAAATATGATTATTCACTTACATAATTGACTGAAATATATCTTATTGTTAGAACAAGTGTAAAAGAAACACTGAAAATCGGAAGAAACAAACAGTTCCACACACAGGTGGCTCCAAACCTAATTCTAGAAGAAGGCTGAAATGATGAAAGATGTCACATTATTTATCTAACTTTACTATTTAAATTTAAGATTATGTATCTATTTCTTACTTAGTTAAACTATTCTAACTTATTTTATTTTCATACATAGATGGTCGAGACAAGGAGAAAGCCTGGACGAGCACAACTTTATCTTGCTACACATACGAATAAAGATAGATCATATGCAAATGAGGAGGCAAAAGAAATATGTGTAAGTTACATTCATGATTGTTATAAATACAAATGATTTCCATGCATGGAGTGGTTTAAGTTCCGAAGATCTCTACAAGTTTTGGTGCAACTTTTGTATTATACTGCACCACTGATCGTAGGAATCTCAAATCTACTTGAGCAAATTAAGCTATTTAAATTTGCAGAGCCCGTTGCATTCAACCGTGTCATGAATTCTTTGTTTATTGGTACAAAATTTACAGGCTATGAAAGCTCACGTACATAGATCTTATTTTATAGTATCTTATGTGGCAAAATGTACTGGAATGATACTAATGTACATTGATCAAATTTTTTCATCTATGCTTCTGCCATCAGCGTATTCTAACGAATTAAGAAAATTTCGTTATTCTATGTTCAGGTTTCTCTTTGACGTCAGCACGCTTTTGAACCACTGCATTAGTTTGACATTTTGTTAAATTAGATGTATGAATAGAATAACCAGAAAATAGATAATTATTCCGAAGTGTAGTAATCTGATTGTATTTATTCTGAAGCGTAGTTATAACTGATTTATAATGTTGGCTCACATTTTTTTATGTGTATTGTGTTTAGGAAAAAAGTGAGCGAACAGTGAATGAAATTATAGTGGATGAGTCTGAAATTTCTCCGAATGATGATGTTGGTAAGGTGCTAGGCAAAGAGCATCCCGGAGAGGCGAGATGTTTGGGATTAGGAACTACCCCAAGCAATACTTTCAGAGAGACAAATCTTCGTCTTGGCACTATTAGAATTGTGAGTAATAATGTTGGATGTTCTTCTTCTGGATGCCAAGAGAAGTGCAATCAATTGATGAATACTCTCAAAGCATACATGATAATGAAGGGTTAATGCCAGAACAATTTACTGGGATCGTTGCTTCTCCTCCTACAACGGTAAATGCTAAGTTCTTTTATTTTTGGTGTATTGTGAAATTTTATTTTTCATACATGTTATTTGGAGTAAAATTTAGATATGGAACTTGCTGAATCTCTTTTAAAATCCTTTTCATCTTCATCTTAATTTCATGGATGATTGTTTAGCTACTAGTATTTTACAGTTCCAATAATATTAATTAGATAGTATCAGGTTGGTGTTGACCTTTTTCATACGGATGCCCCTTAATCTCATTCCCAGTTGATTCTCCAGATTTTGTTGGCCTTTTATACTAAACCAAAGAGTTCGTCTCCCATTAATTGCATGTTCTATCACATGGTGAGAAAATTGCCTATTGAGTAATACTTTTCAGTATGGATACTGAGAGAATGCTATGAGTGGATTTGAAATCAATGTCATTCATTCTGTTTCCTAAGTAGTGGGTGGTTGCAGTAGTGTTGTATCACTGCTACTAGGTTCTGTGGCACAGTAGTGTTGTATCACTTATTAAACAAATGCTTTATTCTCTATGTATTCGTGTTGCATACCGTCTAACTTTTAGACTAGAGGCTTTGTACCTTGTCTCGTTTCATTCTTTTTTGTTGGTTTAAGTAGACAAAATATATTTTATCTCAATGACTTGTTTCTTTATATTCCTCTTAATAGTTGTATATTTTTTTTTACTTTTTGCAGCAGCTAAGTGATGCAGCTAGTGGACCTGTTTTACTATCGGATGCAAGAAGATCTTTTGGTGCTAGTAATCCTAGTGACAACCATTGAGATTCATTTTAATTTTAGTGGATGTATTAGGATAATGTAATAGCGGACTAATATAGACGGTTAACTATGTTCTAATTTAGCTTGATGAAATATAATACTACTCTGTCATAGTATTTTTCACGGTTAATGAAATGTTGATGTTTCTTAATTTTAATTTTTTTGTTTAAGCATAAATATTTCAACTCATATTAGGGAAGCATGTCAAATGGATATATTTAAAAATAGATGGGGATAGCGAAAACCCCCCAAAGAGAAAATTGAACCGACCCTGACGGTGTATATAAGAAATTGCGGGGGTTTACAACCCCTACGCTAAAATAAAAAAAATTAAAAATAAAAATTTATATTTGCGAATGAAATTGCGGAGGTTAAAATTACAATTTGTGGAGGTTAAAAACCTCCGCTATTTGCTGTCGCGGCGGTTTGGGAAACCCCCGCATTTATCTGCCACAAATTAATAGTGGCGATGCTTACTGCGGGGGCCTACTCAACCGCCGTAACAGCAAATAGTGGAGGTTTCTAACCTCCGCAAATTACAATTTTAACCTCCGCAATTTACCTGTTTTTTTGTAGTGTCATTTCATCGCATTTGCGGAGTATCATATTCGCATTTGCGAACTTTCTTTCACATTTGCAAAGGCAGCAGCAATGTGAAGGCTTCGCAATTGTGATAGCGACATCTGCAGCTGATAACTTTGGACTTCAGGCATATTGCCTTTTTTGTTACTGATGAATGAAAAGAAATAAAACAAGGCAAAACCTATTATTTCCTTCAATTAAATTTAAGCCTAAGATAACATAATGACGTGAATTTTTTAGAATAAAGTAGAAGAGAAATACAAACCACTGCTAATTAGTAGTAACTGGTAACAAATAGTTAGAAAGTAAGGGAATGGAGATAGATGAGAAACCCATTTATCCTTTAACTATCTGGGTTGGTAATGGAAGAAGAGAGCATTTAATAAGAATTCGAGTATGGTTTTCTAGAATTTATATCATGGCCTTTAAGTCGAGTCAATAAATATTATTAAATGTACAACAGTTAACTTTATTTAGTCTAGCACTATACCTAAATCAACTTTTTTTAGATTCTATGTGTGTCTCCTTCTTCCATGTTTGTTTAAGCTTTCAGTTGTTAGATTCAAATTTCAGCTGTTTGATTCCTATTTTAGTCGCTTGGTTGATCATTTGCTCCATAATCTAAAAAACAGTGATAGCCAAGATCCACCCCTCTTACCGTTGTTCTTACTGCCATTACTGAAGTTGTTAAATTTTGCAGACGGCTAAAGAGAGGCTACTCTTTTCCATTCATTGGTATATTTTTATTTCTGTTTTGTTCTACTATTTTGGTACCCATATTTCATTTTTTAAATACCAATGCTCTAAAATAATTTCCTTAATATATATTTAGCCATCTGAACCCTAAATTTATACCGGTAACAAGGCATATATTTGGCCCTCTTCTTGGTAAATCAACTTTCCACCTGGGGTATTGACAAACCTATGTTGTTTAGATTTGGTGGAAAATATAGTCGTTGGACCCTTAGCTTTTTTATTCTCTCTATAGCTTCTTTCTTTATTTTGGGGGCTAAAGCACAAGGATATATACTTCTAAAATTCTTATTTTGTGGTTTGAGTAATCTTGATACTAGCATAGCATGTATTGGTTTGTTAGTGTTCACATTTTTCTTACTTAGACTCTAATCGAAGGTTTAGCTTTTTCGAGTTTAATACTTGTACATTCTTTGGTTGTATCTATAGAAAAGAAATAGTTGGACCATACATTTTATATTCTCTCAATCTTTATTGTCTAGTAAGATTTTAGATATTGTGGTAGTAATGAATACTAATTATCTCATTCAGGTTAAGATGTTGCGCCGCACAATGAGTTGCCCATTCCGAAAGGTATAGTACTACGTATTCTCAAAATTTGAATGTCTTTACAAGTAGGTGGGCATACTTGAATATGATTTCCGTATAGGTTGGATTTCCTCCAGTACCATTGTCCATAAATAAATATGATTTGTTATATGACATGTGTACTTTAGGACATAGTATTATAAAGTTTTGAGGACGTGGAAAACAAGAAGCAATATATATATATATATATATATATATATACACACATGCACACTTTTTAAGCTGCCTAAATAAATAATATGCAAGAGCCTGCTAAGAGTTAAACATCAGTACTAGAAGTGGCTACCTAGTCGATGCCATTTCCTTTTAAATTCGTATTCTGAATTATACTTGTCGTTTTAAAAAATCAAATTTGGATTTAGATTTTAAGATTTGATTAGCTTCGTTGGGTCATTTTATACTTAGTAGTGTGTCCACAATGTAACTGGAGGTCAGTGGTAGAATTAGGCTTGAATTGGCGAAAGTTGAAAGTTTAGAAATTCTTAAGCTTGAAGTTGAGGTTGATTTGGTGTTTTGGTTTTTGTTTTCGGTATTCAGAAGGTTCGACTAATCACATAACACATAGTTCAGGGTTTCGAACCCTCAGAACCAAGTTTGAAAGCATTACTTATCTCAAAACAAGGCAAAATCGTACTCCACGACACCTTTGCCTTCTCAAATCGGTCTCCAAATGTCCCGAATCTAGCCACAAGAAATCCAATACGATCAATATAAGCAAAAGGAACTAATTCCACAAGAAAAATACCAACTTATAGCCAAAATAAAAAATCAGACGAAACTCGGCCCCTAGGCACGAAATCCGACAAAAGTCACAAAACCCGAAAGCGCATTCACTCACGAGTCTAACCACGCCAAATTTACTCATATCCAACAACAAAATTCTCTTCAAGACCTCAAAATTTCATCTTAAGAACTCTTCCATTTTCCCCCAATTTTCACCCCAAATCACAATTTAGATGATAATAATCAAGATGAAATCACTGAATTTAACCAAAATCAAGTGAAGAACATTTACCCCAATCAACTTCCTGAAAATCCCTTCAAAAATTGCCCAAATTTGTGGTCTCTCAAAATATGAAATATGGGTCCTCGATTTTGAATATATCACAGCCTGCCCATATTTTCCATAATATCATACAAACTTAGTAGCCTTTGAATCACTCAAAAAAACATCAAATTACTAAATTCGCTTGGATTCAAGCGTAAGAGATTTTAAACCTTCAAATTCCACAAACGATGCTGAAACCCACCAAACTACGTCGCAATGACCTCAAATTTTGCAGACAAGTCAAAAAATGACACTATGGACCTATTCCAACTTCCATAATTTCATTCCGATCCGGATATCAAAATTTCCACTATTGACCAAAATTGCCATAATTCTAACTTTCACCAATTATACCACGGACCTCCAAATCACATATTGTATGTGCTGATAAGTCCAAAATCAGCTAACGGAGCTAATGGAACCATCAAATATCAAATCCTAGATCATTTACACATAAGTCAACATCTGGTGAACTTTTTCAACTTAAGTTTTCAACTAAACGGCTAAGTTTCTCAATTCACTCGAAAACCACTCCGGATCCAAAACCGACTAACTCGGTAAGTCATAATACAGTTGTAGAAAATAAAAGAAGCAGAGAATGGGGGGCTACAATTCTTGAAACGACGGGGCGGATCTTTACAATAGAAAAACATATAGATTTACCAAAAGTATTGCTCGACTTGATGTTAAGAAATCTAGAGCTGCTGGCAATGTGTTCACAATGAAATTAATCATAAAAAATAACCTTAGACTTTGGGAAATTTATTTTTCAGCCGGATCAAGCATTTAAATGGTTAAGAAGAGTAGTGGAGAATATAGAGATAGTCTCATAATTTTTTGTGTCAGCCCTAACCACCAGGAGGAAGTAATTAGCAAAGAAAAAGGTGTGTAATGAGGGATGACTCCAATTTTTATCCAAAACGGCATCCTAGATGCATATATGCTTCTGGAGATAATAAAAATGTAAAGGGACATAGGATCTACAATTCATGAGCAGGATCGAAATTGGTAAAAAGTAGAAAGCTCGATTCTTGCAAATGTTTGAATCTCATCTAGGGATATATAAACTATCAAAGAAAACAAGAGAAAATCTTCTAATACATCGCTTCTTATATCATTTTGTATAGGATTAATTAAACGTGCACCCCTAGACTTGTTATATGCCGTAATGATCTTATACCATGACAAAAACTCATTGTTACATAGATATCGGTCTAACCTCCTAGTGCAGATCAGATTGAGATAGATAGCTCAATCAAATACAAAAAATAATTTAAGCTGATCAGTAGGATTAAATTGAATTGTTATATGCCATAAGATTAACTAAGTAAGTTCCCATCATTCAGGGAATACACTCCACTGCCCCGAGCACAGAGTCTTCCTGAGAGGTAATTTCTTCCTCAAACTTTATCATATCTATCTTTGAATACGTACTAACTCTTCCTCGTCTATTTACAGGGATTCTGTTATATGTGCCGATCCCCTATATACTTTTGACACGCCTACATTGAAGAATGAAGTAAGTTAGAGGATATTTATGTAGCACTTCTCGCTTTATCGAGAGTTAAGTTAACTTACTATTTAAAAAATTAAATTTAGATATTCCAAAACTATATTAAAATTACTATAAGTTGCAATTATTCTCTTGTCAATTTGTTGAAAAAGTTAATATATCTTAAAATAATGATTAAAGTTCACATAGTTTGAATCTGGGGAAGCAACAAGTCCCACATAAATTGCGACATATATACAAGGTTTATACTATACAATTATTTTATCTAAACATTGTAGCTATTATTATGAGCTTTTTACTAATTGACATATAAAATTTTCTTAGCAGGAATTAGGCATCATCCCCGTGGCTGCAGATGCATCACAGCAGAAGAGGTGAATTTCTATATTATACTAGTACATAACTAGCTAGTAATCAATTTGAGTGACATAGAGTTCACAGGACATAGAAATAATATAAAAACGAATGATGACCTAGCACAACCCAAATCGCACCTTGACACCTAATAGAACTTGCTAGATAAGTCAACCAGTATGTAACACAATCAATCTAAAGATCGCCAATAAAATAATAAAACGAGAATGCAGAAAGCAATACAACTATTCTGTCTTAAAGAAAATGGTGAATACATACGAGGACCCTTAAATTTATCCAAATATTTTATTTAGACACCTAAACTAGACATATGATCTATTGCATACTTGAATTTCGTTTTAAATTTTGCCAATTAAACTCTTATTAGAGACAATGCAAGACCTACAACGTGTGTAGTGCACATGAGGGTGATGTGGCAAATGCACCAATCAGACAAAGACACGTGGCTATTAATCCCCCAAAAAATGTAAAAAAACTTTTGAGCGCAAAAAAAAAAACAATGCAGTGGATGCTTTTGAGTAGTTATTGTGCAATATGTATCGTGTCCGGTTGACTATAACGCAACTCGGTAGAGTAAAATAGATACATATATATATATAAGTGCAATGCAATACCACTTTCAAGAGAGAAAAAGTTTTAACGACCCGACCGGTCGTTTTTAGAATTTACGCCCCGATCCCCCGTTAACTGCTTCCCATAAGTTCATTTTTGCTATTTTGGTTTGCCGAGATGTTCGGTGTTAGGATTGAGAGTGTTTTGGGACACTTAGTCCCTAGATGAGAGCTTAAGAGTTGAAAGATGGTCTGTATTTGGAACAGTGTGAAAATGACCTCGGAATGGAAATCTGATGGTTCCGTTAGCTCCGTTAGGTGATTTTGGGGTTGGGAGCGTGTTTGGAATGAATTTTGGGGGTTCGTAGCTTATTTAGGCTTGAAATGCCGAAGTTTAAATTTTTGAAGTTTCTGGTCCGATAGTGAGATTTTGATTTCGAGGGTTGGAATTTAATTCTGAAAGTTTTTGTAGCTCCGTTATGTCATTTTGGACTTGTCTACAAAATTTGGCGTCATTCCGAGTTGAAATGATAAGGTTTCGGCATGAGGTAAATTATTTGAAGATTTGGAAGTTCATAAGCTTGATTTTGATTCAATTTGTTGTTTCGATATTGTGTTATATGATTTGAAGCTTTGAGCGACTCCGTGTTAGGTTATATGACTTGTGTGTGTGATTAGACGGCGTCCCGGGAGTCTCGGGTGAGTTTCGGATAGGTTTAGGCTATGTTGCGCTTGTTTTGGATACTTTGTCATCGTTTCTTCAAGCAAAAATGATATCATATTAAGCACATGATATCCAAATTTAGTTTTGTTTAAACCATTAGATCCGTATCGAAATTTTGGAGCCATAGGAAAAAGAATCATCGAATTTGGACACCGTATGAGGAAGTTATGCTCATTTTCGTGTCAGGAAAAATTGCAAGTTATGCTCATTTTCGTGTCAGGAAAAATTGATGGTTTCTGCTATGTTCGCAAATGCGAACTTTTAGTCGCATTTGCGATGCCCAGTCCGCAAATGCGAACTTTTTGTCGCAAATGCGACCTCTGCCAGCCTTTTTTTGTTCGCAATATCTAAAGGTTCGCAATTGCGAACCCTGGGTCGCAAATGCGACATCTGAGGCCTGTTAAGTGAGGTTTTTGACGGGATTTTCACCCATTTTTCAATTTTCTCAAAACCTAAACCTCCATAGGCGATTTTCCAAAGACCCAAACTTCTGCAAATCATTGGGTAAGTGTCTCTAATCCTTTTCCAACTATATTTTGTGATTATATCTTAGATTTAACATCAAATTCATAAGAATCTAAAGGAAAATTTGGGGAAAATTGTGAAATCTTTCAAAAATGCAAAATGATGATTTGAATGACCAAATGGTATCGTAATTAGATAATTTTTGTATGGGTGAACTCGTAGCGGAATGAGTGTTCAGTTTTTGTAATTTTTTTGGGTTCCGAGGTGTGGACCCGAGGAGTTGACTTTTGTTGACTTTTTGCAAATTGTGTAAGAATCATAGTTTTGTTAATTAAAATTGTTTTCTCTTGCATTGTTTGATGTATTCAAGTTATTTTTGGCTAGATTGAGCCAAGCATTGATGAATTGGTAAAGGAAAAGCTAAATTGAGTATTGAATTGGCCGGATTGAGGTAAGTATCTTGCCTAACCTTGTGTGGGGGACCTCCCCTTAGGATTTGAGTCTTCTCTATTGATTGTAGTCCGTGTACGCGAGGTGACGAGTGCGTGCTCGGATTTAATTGTGGTAAATTGTCCCTTTTAGGTTCTTAGACTTGTGAAATTGACCGAGTAGGAAGATAATATTGATACGATTAAGTCCAATGTTATTAGTTTCACCTCTACATGTCTTGATTGATATTTGTTGCTCTTCTTGATTAATTTCTGCTGTTAAATGGGCTTTTACGTGTTTAAGCTAAATACAAGTACCCTTCTATATTCATAATGCCCGCCCTAACTACTCGCCTTTAAATTGAAAATTCATAAATGTTATATCTCATATAATTAATCGGTTTTAATTGGAAGAAAGATAGGTATCTCATAATTAATTGATATTTCTTAAATGGTAATTATTTGATTCATGTTAACTTCCTTACTATTGAATACTCCTTGATTGTAAGTTTACCCGTAACCTTATGCAATTATATTATATGTCCAACTGTTGTGGTATCAATGTAGTTGTTATGTGTTTGTTACGCCTCGATTGTCATTGAGGTTATTGTGTTTTTCCTTGGTGTTCCGCGACTTTATTAGTTATTGTTGAATCCCTTGTCGGGACGTTATTATTTCTGCTGTTGATTTTCCCTTGTTCGGATACTATTGTTACTGTGTGGTTGTTGGTACAATGGTGCACGAGGTCTCTGCCGTGCGGTTATTGTTGGGGATTTACACGAGGTCTTTGCCGTGTTGTTGTTGCTATTGATGTCTTTGCCACATGCGGCGTAATAAGGCAGGATATGTTATATATTTATGTGTGGGTTGCGCATGTGGCAGAATAAGGTGGGAATATTGTGATGCACGTGTGGCGAAATAAGGCGGTGTTGCTATGTTGTTATTGATTGCACACGTGGCGAAATAAGGAGGGATATGTCGGGGGCTGATTATGAAGGACTACGGGTTCAATTCCCGGGAGTACCTCTGTTGTTATTACGAAGGACTACGGGTTCAATTCCTGGGAGTTCCTCTGTTGTTATTATGAAGGACTATGGGTTCAATTCCCGGGAGATCCTCTATTATTGGTATGCCGAGCTACCGGTTCGATTCCCGAAAGTTCCCTATAAACTCAATGTGATATGACTGATAGTTTTATTGTTTCTATCCGGGATAAATGAGCCGGGTGCTAATTGTTCCCATTTCTTATACTTACTAGTTCGCAGGATTCCAGTTAGATACACTTCCACAAGCATACACGTAGCTGGACCCTTCTATTTGAGATGAATCCCTTCTGATTTGACTGAGGGTAGAGATATGACATCGTTTATCCATTGTATATGTGAAAGTGACTCTAGTTGACTAGATAGTTGCCAACATTGTCGTGTTATTGATGGGGCACGAGATGCCAAGTGTTAGATTTCATATTTTGGGTATTTCCATGAGTTGTGGCTAATCTGAGAGTTGCGGTAGGATTGAGGAAAAAGTTGGAAAGGCTTTATGTAAGGATCATTTCAGAATAGCGACTTAGCGATTTGTTTGGTCTCGTTATGTTGTGATCTCAAGACTTGGGTTGTGATTTCTACTGTCATTTTTGTATTATCATTTATTGTATCTTGATTTTTCTTATTGTCCTTTATCCTTGTTGTAAATTGTTGTGTTCTTATTTATCCGGATAGTCCTTACATATTCACATAGCATCTCTATCTTATCCGTTATATTGTTTATTGACTGGTAGGTGTCATGACTGTTCCTCGTCACTACCCCATTGAGGTTAGTCTTGATACTTACTGGGCACCGCCGTGGTGTGCTCATACTACTCTTCTGCACATTTTTGTTGTGCAGATACATGTACTTTCATTCAGTTCTGTCAGCCTTGGAAGGAGGCATACCGGTAGAGACTTAAGTATATCTGCTACGTCCGCAGACCGAGGAGTCCCTGTTCTAGTTTTCTGTAAAAAAAAATGTAGTGTTTCATTATTTCTTCTTATATAGATATTCTTGAGTTAGAGCCTCTTATGTATCCTCTTAGCTTGTGATTTGTGAGTTTCCGGGTTTTGGGAATTGTCGTCGGTTTTGAGTTTGTTATGCTACGTGCCAAGCGGTACCTTAAGAACCATTTTATTTCTCTAATTCAGTTTGTTTTGCTTGCTTCCGTAAATTTTGGTTATCTTCCGAGTTGTTAGGCTTACCTAGTCGTAGGGACTAGGTGCCATCACGACATGTTCATGGAGGGTGAACTAGGGTCGTGACAAGTTGGTATCAGAGCTCTAGGTTCATAGGAGTCACAAATCACAAGCCGGTTTATTAGAGTCTCGTGGATCGGTACGGAGACGTCCGTACTTATCTGCGAGAGGCTATGTAACTGTTAGAAAAATTTCACTTCATTTGATTTTCCTGTCGTACGAGATTTTTGACATCCACAATCCTAAACCCCTTGTCTTCTACTCTCTCACAGATGGTGAGGACACGTACTATCCGAGGTGATCAGGCACCCGTGCCCCCTGCTGTAGCCGCCGGAGGTCGGGGTCGAGGTAGAGTTCGAGGACGCGCACGTGGTGCACCGAGGGCACCTGCGCGAGCTGCCGCAGATACACCACCAGCAGATCCAGCTAGAGTCCAGGCACCCGACACGCCTACTGTTACTACTACACCAGCCGTTCAGGAGACTTTGGCACAATTCATGAGTATGTACACCGCTTTGGCTCAGGTCGGATTACTTCCCCTTGTTGCAGCCACACCCCAGACCGGGGTAGCAGCACAGACTCCCGCCGCCCTGCACTCCTGAGCAGCGAGCGCACGTTGAGCACATTCCCGAGATTATTCCTGCGCCGCTAGTGGCACCAGTTCAGCCCGAGGGCATGGTAGCGGTTTCCGAGCAGGAGCAGGTGAGACTAGAGAGGTTCAAGAAGTATGGCCCTCCGGTATTTAGTGGATTAGCATCAGACGATGCATTGGGTTTCCTTGATGAGTGTTACCGTATTCTCCGTACTATGGGTATCTCGGGATCGAGCGGGGTTTCTTTCACTACTTTCCAGCTTCGAGGGGCCGCCTATGATTGGTGGCGCACCTATGAGTTAGATAGTCCAGACGAGGCAGCTTCATTGACATGGACTCAGTTTTCAAATATGTTTCTGAGAGAGTTTGTCCCTCAGAGCCTCAGAGATGCATGGCACGCGGAGTTTGAGCATTTGCGCTAGGGTGCCATGACCGTTTCGGAGTATGCTATCCGTTACACCAGTTTGGCTAGACATGCCTCAGCCTTGGTTTCCACTGTTCGCGAGAAGGTTCGCCGGTTCATCGAGGGGCTTATTCCTAGAATTAGGTCCAGCATGGCCCGAGAGTTGGAAATGGACATTCCATATCAGCAGGTGGTGAACATTGCCAGGAGGATAGAGACTATGTTTGCTAGAGAGAGAGGGGGCAGGCAGAGTCATGAGAGAGAGAGTAGACGAGATCATGAAGGAGAGTTGGAGGAAGCGAGGAGGCCTCGTAGGTCGGTGAGATATACTGGTCCTTATTATGGGGGTAGGGTACGTCATGGTAGAGGTTTTGTGGGTCAGCCAGTTCAGTTCGCGCTTCAGGCTTCGCATGGTGACTCAGGTGTTCATGGGTCTCGAAGGACCCGTACCGCACAGTTCCCACCGCCTCGTCAGCAGAGAGGATGCTTTGAGTGTGGAGATACTAGCCACATGGTGAGAGATTGTCCGAGACTTCGAACTGATGTGATGCAGCGAGGTATTCAAACAAGGAGAGGGCGCCCAAGAGGGGGAGGCCCAGCTCGTTGATGTGTTTCATATAATGAGCTTGAGGCCGGTGCGCCAGCTAATGTCACCCAGGTACGAATTTAGTTGTTATAGAAAGGCACTATCTGTAGCTCGTCACAATTCTACTTATTAGGATGAGTTCCTTATTTGTTGTTTCATTTGGGAGTGCTTCATGATTTTCACTCTATCTATGTGGTTATCCCGCTGGGAGATTTAGTGAGTGATAGTTGTGTCTATCGTCTGTTCTAGCCATTGTCGAGAGTTATTGGGCTAGTCGTTATTTTCTAGTTGTCTGATTCTGGTAGGCCTGATGTGATTTCTGAGTATTCTTGGCTACGATCTTTGATTCTTATGCTCCACTGGTTTGGGGGCTAGTCTATGTGTAAATCGTAGATGGAAGTGATCTAGTAAGAGTTTCTAGATGGGTTCATATGTACCCTACTTGTGATCCAATATTGAGGGCGAGACCCTCGTTATTTCTCATGATTTGATATGTTGAGACCGGGCTGTGTACCGTGGTGAAAGTTACACCAGTATAAGATTTTGTGAGATCATTATATGTTTTTATTCCTTCTTGTTAGATGTCTTATAGAATTGTATTTTAGAAGAATTTTGTGCTAGTTTAACTGTTTGTTAGTTCTCTTATGTGTTCCGTTTCTCATATTCATTCATTTTCGTTCTATGCTCCTTGAGTTTCAGTTTGTGGGGTGTACTCATTGGTATGGGCTGAGATTTAGTTAATCGGGTGTTTTGCCATATGATTCTCGTGGTTGTTGTATCGTCACCAGTGGTATGGGTGACTGAAAAGAGTTCCTATTGAATATGAAGCTTATGGCCGATACATATTTGATCTTAGGCATTTTATTGCTATCAGTGATTTTATTGCGGAACTATATGAGGTGTGTCATGTTGCGTGACTGTACCCTGTGTGTGTTGGCTTGTGTTGAATTAGCAAGGTGAGACCGGTACCAGGTATGGACTTGGAAGTCTTTTGGAAATGGATGAAGGATGAATCTGGTTTGAAGGCTTAATGGTATTGCTACAAAAGTTAAATTTCAGTTGAGATGGTGTCATCGGGCTTGAGTAGATTGGGGTGACGTGGGATCACCCGCGGGTGTACGTTGGAAGTGCACATCAGTGATTAAAGACTTCAGGTTTGTTCGTTATGCTCATTCGAGGACGAACGAATGTTTAAGTGTGGGAGGATGTAACGACCCGACCGGTCGTTTTTAGAACTTACGCCCCGATCCCCCGTTAACTGCTTCCCATAAGTTCATTTTTGCTATTTTGGTTTGCCGAGATGTTCGGTGTTAGGATTGAGAGTGTTTTGGGACACTTAGTCCCTAGATGAGAGCTTAAGAGTTGAAAGATGGTCCGTATTTGGAACAGTGTGAAAACGACCTCGGAATGGAAATCTGATGGTTCCGTTAGCTCCGTTAGGTGATTTTGGGGTTGGGAGCGTGTTTGGAATGAATTTTGGGGGTTCGTAGCTTATTTAGGCTTGAAATGCCGAAGTTTGAATTTTTGAAGTTTCTGGTCCGATAGTGAGATTTTGATTCCGAGGGTTGGAATTTAATTCTGAAAGTTTCTGTAGCTCCGTTATGCCATTTTGGACTTGTCTACAAAATTTGGCGTCATTCCGAGTCGAAATGATAAGGTTTCGGCATGAGGTTAATTATTTGAAGATTTGGAAGTTCATAAGCTTGATTTTGATTCAATTCGTTGTTTCGATATTGTGTTATATGATTTGAAGCTTTGAGCGACTCCGTGTTAGGTTATTTGACTTGTGTGTGTGATTAGACGGCGTCCCGGGAGTCTCGGGTGAGTTTCGGATAGGTTTAGGCTATGTTGCGCTTGTTTTGGATACTTTGTCATCGTTTCTTCAAGGAAAAATGATATCATATTAAGCAAATGATATCCAAATTTAGTTTTGTTTGAACCATTAGATCCGTATCGAAATTTTGGAGCCATAGGAAAAAGAATCATCGAATTTGGACACTGTATGAGGAAGTTATGCTCATTTTCGTGTCACGAAAAAAATTGTTGGTTTCTGCTATGTTCGCAAATGCGAACTTTTTGTCGCATTTGCGATGCCCGGTTCGCAAATGCGAACTTTTTGTCGCAAATGCGACCTCTGCCAGCCTTTTTTTGTTCGCAATATCTAAGGGTTCGCAATTGCGAACCCTGGGTCGCAAATGCGACATCTGAGGCCTGTTAAGTGAGGTTTTTGACGGGATTTTCACCCATTTTTCAATTTTCTCAAAACCTAAACCTCCATAGGCGATTTTCCAAAGACCCAAACTTCTGCAAATCATTGGGTAAGTGTCTCTAATCCTTTTCCAACTATATTTTGTGATTATATCTTAGATTTAACATCAAATTCATGAGAATCTAAAGGAAAATTTGGGGAAAATTGTGAAATCTTTCAAAAATGCAAAATGATGATTTGAATGACCAAATGGTATCGTAATTAGATAATTTTTATATGGGTGAACTCGTAGCGGAATGGGTGTTCAGTTTTTGTAATTTTTTTGGGTTCCGAGTGTGGGCCCAAGGAGTTGACTTTTGTTGACTTTTTGCAAATTGTGTAAGAATCATAGTTTTGTTAATTGAAATTGTTTTCTCTTGCATTGTTTGATGTATTCAAGTTATTTTTGGCTAGATTGAGCCAAGAATTGATGAATTGGTAAAGGAAAAGCTAAATTGAGTATTGAATTGGCCGGATTGAGGTAAGTATCTTGCCTAACCTTGTGTGGGGGACCTCCCCTTAGGATTTGAGTCTTCTCTATTGATTGTAGTCCGTGTACGCGAGGTGACGAGTGCGTGCTCGGATTTAATTGTGGTAAATTGTCCCTTTTAGGTTCTTAGACTTGTGAAATTGACCGAGTAGGAAGATAATATTGATACGATTAAGTCCCATCTTATTAGTTTCACCTCTACATGTCTTGATTGATATTTGTTGCTCTTCTTGATTTATTTCTGCTGTTAAATGGACTTTTATGTGTTTAAACTAAAGACAAGTACCCTTCTATATTCATAATGCCCGCCCTAACTACTCGCCTTTAAATTGAAAATTCATAAATGTTATATCTCATATAATTAATCGGTTTTAATTGGAAGAAAGATAGGTATCTCATAATTAATTGATATTTCTTAAATGGTAATTATTTGATTCATGTTAACTTCCTTACTATTGAATACTCCTTGATTGTAAGTTTACTTGTAACCTTGTGCAATTATATTATATGTCCAACTGTTGTGGTATCAATGTAGTTGTTATGTGTTTGTTACGCCTCGATTGTCATTGAGGTTATAGTGTTTTTCCTTGGTGTTCCGCGACTTTATTAGTTATTGTTGAATCCCTTGTCGGGACGTTATTATTTCTGCTGTTGATTTTCCCTTGTTCGGATACTATTGTTACTGTGTGGTTGTTGGTACCATGATGCACGAGGTCTCTGCCGTGCGGTTATTATTGGGGATTTACACGAGGTCTTTGCCGTGTTGTTGTTGCTATTGATGTCTTTGCACATGCGGCGTAATAAGGCAGGATATGTTATATATTTATGTGTGGGTTGCGCATGTGGCGGAATAAGGTGGGAATATTGTGATGCACGTGTGGCGAAATAAGGCGGTGTTGTTATGTTGTAATTGATTGCACACGTGGCGAAATAAGGAGGGATATGTCAGGGGCTGATTATGAAGGACTACGGGTTCAATTCCCGGGAGTACCTCTGTTGTTATTACGAAGGACTACGGGTTCAATTCCTGGGAGTTCCTCTGTTGTTATTATGAAGGACTATGGGTTCAATTCCCGGGAGATCCTCTATTATTGGTATGCCGGGCTACGGGTTCGATTCCCGAAAGTTCCCTATAAACTCAATGTGATATGACTAATAGTTTTATTGTTTCTATCCGGGGTAAATGAGCCGGGTGCTAATTGTTCCCATTTCTTATACTTACTAGTTCGCAGGATTCCTGTTAGATACACTTGCACAAGCATACACGTAGCTGGACCCTTCTATTTGAGATGAATCCCTTCTGATTTGACTGAGGGTAGAGATATGACATCGTTTATCCATTGTATATGTGAAAGTGACTCTAGTTGACTAGATAGTTGCCGGCATTGTCGTGTTATTGATGGGGCACGAGATGCCAAGTGTTAGATTTCATATTTTGGGTATTTCCATGAGTTGTGGCTAATCTGAGAGTTGCGGTAGGATTGAGGAAAAAGTTGGAAAGGCTTTATGTAAGGATCATTTCAGAATAGCGACTTAGCGATTTGTTTGGTCTCGTTATGTTGTGATCTCAAGACTTGGGTTGTGATTTCTACTGTCATTTTTGTATTATCATTTATTGTATCTTGATTTTTCTTATTGTCCTTTATCCTTGTTGTAAATTGTTGTGTTCTTATTTATCCGGATAGTCCTTACATATTCACACAGCATCTCTATCTTATCTGTTATATTGTTTATTGACTGGTAGGTGTCATGACTGTTCCTCGTCACTACCCCATCGAGGTTAGTCTTGATACTTACTGGGCACCGCCGTGGTGTGCTCATACTACTCTTCTGCACATTTTTGTTGTGCAGATACATGTACTTTCATTCAGTTCTGTCAGCCTTGGAAGGAGGCATACCGGTAGAGACTTAAGTATATCTGCTACGTCCGCAGACCGAGGAGTCCCTGTTCTAGTTTTCTGTAAAAAAAAATGTAGTGTTTCATTATTTCTTCTTATATAGATATTCTTGAGTTAGAGCCTCTTATGTATCCTCTTAGCTTGTGATTTGTGAGTTTCCGGGTTTTGGGAATTGTCGTCGGTTTTGAGTTTGTTATGCTACGTGCCAAGCGGTACCTTAAGAACCATTTTATTTCTGTAATTCAGTTTGTTTTGCTTGCTTCCGCAAATTTTGGTTATCTTCCGAGTTGTTAGGCTTACCTAGTCGTAGGGACTAGGTGCCATCACGACATGTTTATGGAGGGTGAACTAGGGTCGTGACAACACCACTTTCAAGAGAGAAAAAGTTTTAACTCGTAATGAATCATACTCTTCGACAATATAGGATACCAACAGAAAAATAATGTGGACTTTGAAAGAAATTCTACCATCAACAACGCACAAGAATAGGATAACATCATTGAGAGAGAACTTACGGTACATGAATCATTTAGAAAGATGGGGTGACTTACACTATTTCATGCCAAGAAAGGAGGTCGTCCTACATACCTTATTGAAGAGAAACTTTACTTCTACGGTGATTAACTTTGTCTTTAATGAATCCTCAGAATCAATGTCACTTGTCGATAGGAATTACAACAATATAATGATTCCAAGTTTCTTCAAACTAAATCCTGCTAGATTCATATTCACCTTCGACTTTGCCTTAATTCGTGTAGAAACTCTAAGGAATGTTAAGAGTATTTTGAGAGGAAGTATTTTAGTGATATCTTCTAGAATAAAAGAGAAAGAGCCTCATTTCCCTTTCATACTGTTACGAAGCATAGAAATTTCTTCCACTTACACATACAAAATTGGTCACCCTACCCCGGCTGTAGCGCTCAGTGAGACATTTGGTGCAAACTCACTGAAACATATGACTGCTTTCTAGCCTCAAATGTGTCATCAGCTGATTGGCCTAGCATCCACACTTAACCACACTTTATTTATGATGTGCCCTATATATATATATATATATAGAGGTGTTCAACAATCTACTAACAAGTCCCATGCATATATAAAATACATGAATATTTTTACACGAGTCTAGTATATTAATGTTTTCTCAAGACTCATCCAATACCAATATCCACCATATCCTATGTGCTCTATCATGACCGAACACTCGCACATATATACTATAAAATGATACACGTATCACCTACGCTTGAAGATCCCAATGTAACAATGGCAATCACCTTACTCGAGAGGAACGAATTCATATCCAAGTATTGCACGGCAAAATCTCGTAGCATAACAATATCAATATCACAACAACAAAAAAGAGCGTACTATGGTGCTTAATCTGTCCCTGTGGGAAAGCAAGTACTCCTAATCGGCTGTTGCAAGCTGTTGTTCAAGGAACAGTGACTAATAACCAAGTTGGCTCAGATAGGGAGAGAGTCTATTGAGTGTATGGTTTACAAATCCTTTGTGAAAGGTTACGTTACAATGTCTTACTTTGAATTTGTTAAAGGCTTGCTTTATTCTTTCGGTTGCATTGTTCTTTGAAGCATTGGAGGTCTTTATTGCGACGTGTATATGCCATCTCTCGTCTTGGTGCTTCCCGTTGGTTATAATAACAGAGCTGCACTGAAAGAGTTTTTTTACAGTTTGTTCTATTTGCTGTGGTCTAATTTTCTTCCTCTTTTCGGTATGTCCCAAAGTAATTAGTATATATTGTCTTAGATTCCCCTTGGCAATCATTCAATCATTTGCATTTGTTGTCTGTTTCCTTCTCTGAGTGAGTTTTATGTTGCGCCCTCATTCCTTTTCTTTTTGAGCTAACTGTATTTGTTTCCTTACATTTTGTTAAACGAGAACATGATAGACCTCGTGTCGTAACAATATTAATATCATGAATACTAGACAAAAAGTTTCGTGCCATAACAATATCAATATCACATCAACCGCACCACATAAACCTCATACTATAATTACAACCGCACAAAAACTCACGTGCCATGATCATCTCTATGCATACACATCTCAAGTGCCATAATCTCAGTCCGTATAAGAGAACTATATGTAGGGATGTATGCATGTGAGTAAGAGATAAGCAAGTATAATTCACGTGGATAGATAATAATCATGCAGGGGTGCATGCATGTACAAGAGATGATCTCTACGTATGATGTATGCATGTATGTAATGTATAATTATAACTTCAACATTTAATCTATAGTACAAAAGTCATCATCTCCAAATAAAGCATCTGAATCCTAGACATAACCTGTAACATGAATAATAAAGTTATATAGTCATACAAACCACTAAAGCATATCACAAGTAGAGAGCATACACCAAATAAGGCATGACAAAGTTCAAAATCTACCCTGAGCAAGGTATAACCTTGGTACCTGCACATATACTCGTCACCTCGTATGTATGTCACCCTCAAACACATATGTATCATATAATTCTTTATTAAAAAATGTTTTCTCAAGTCAAATTTAAGGAAGATACTTACCTTCTTCGAACTAGACTTTAATCTAACATCATGCCTTTTTCATTGTCCTTAACCTTCAACTACTCAAAACCAAGCCAAATATCATTCATCGATGTCAAAAATGCTAAAAAAAGTAATTTCAATCAACCAACTTAGATTTGAAGAAATCTTGAAAATTTAATAAAAGTCAACCCAAGCCCACATGGTCGTGTAATAAAAACCAGATCCCAAAAAAACATTAATCGTCGAGTGCAAATATATATTACTATTAAAATTGGAGTCCAAATTAATGTTCAGAACCTCAAACTACACTCTCTTAAATTTCAAGTAAATTTTTTATCTTTAAATTATTGATTTAAGTATAATAATCCATTGGTAATCATGATATATTTCAAAACCAAGCTAGAATCACGTATCCTCATGATTTGGGTAGAATTTCTCTCCAAAATCGCCTCAATTTGAGTTCCCTAGTTCCAAATGTGGTGAAATGAGCGTATAAAAAAACACTGACCTATATTAAATACGAGTGTGGTCATTAAACGTTCTCACACGAACTTGTTGTACTAGCCATCCCTACCTTTTAAAACCTACCCTAGGTGGTCTAAGACTCATCCGAGACCTCCGGAACCCCATCCAAGCATTCAAACAAGTTCATAAATACTACAAGTACATGCCCAAGGTCTCAAATACATACGGGATAGCCACATCTAAGAATCAATGTCCAAACCATATATATAATCAATCTTAGTCATAAAGTCCATATTCATTAAAGGGCGTCTGAATCACACTTAGTTACCTCCGATCACTACTTGTCACGATCCTAAAATGGACTCGGTCGTGATGGCATCTATCATGAAACTAGGCCAGCCGACAGAAACACCAACCCAACTAAACAATTATAATAATTCATTTAAATTCATTAATAAACTAAAAATCCCAAATGTAAGTTAGAATAGAACAGTGCGAAAATAAATCACAGCCTGACATCGGGGTGTCACCACTCAAGAGTGACTACAACTCATTTAGGAATATAAAAAGACAACATAGTCTGAAACAGATAATACAAAGAAAAATAAATATAGGAAGGAGAAGCACTAGGCTCCAGACGCCAAGCAACTAGCTAGTCAACTTTGAAGCTTGATGGACGGCAAATCATCACTCGCTAGCGTGACCCGAGAATCTTGGAACCGCGCACATGGTGTAGGGAGTAATGTGAGTATGCCAACTCAGTAAGTAATAAAATAAAGACAATGGAGTAGTAAGAAAATAAGTAAACCACAGTTTGATACAACAGCATAACAATATAAGTCTAAGACGATGCGGTAAAGCAATAAAACTCGTTAAAACATCTCAGTTTAGTGAATCCATTTTCTTAAATACAATTTTCAATACTTGAAATGAGTGATAAAATGGGTGAGAGAAGAATAGAAATGTAAATAGCCCCTCGGGCAAGATACCAACAGATCCATCCCATCGGGCTACCTCATAATTACTCGTATTAGCCTCTCGGGCTACCTCACAATCACTCATATCATCAGCCCCCCGGGCAATATCACATCTCACACTAGGTACCCGCGCTCACTAGGGGTGTACTGACTACTAGAGGGGTTCTGAAAACCCAAACGCTATAACAAATCCATCTCGTGGCATAATCAAACATGCCCTCAGCCATATAAAAAGCCACCTTGTGGCATAGCAATTCAGGCCATCGGGCTCATAATCATGAATCAATACAACTGTGTTGCGGCACACAGCCTGATCCTATAATATCCTCATAACACAAGCCCCTGGCCTCACTCAGTCAAAAATCTCTCAAGCCACTCGGGCAACTGTAAAACATGACGCACGGCTGAAAATATCATTTAAAATATCAAAACAAAGAAAATATAACTGAATTATGAAAATAGTAGAATACATCATGATTGAGTACAAATATGAAATCAAAATAGTGAGGAATAGTAGTAAAAATCCCCTAAGTGTCCAAAATAGGTGGCATGAGGGCCAAATATGACATTCAGCCCAAAACATGATAATACTTTCCAATCACAATGATATCAGACAAGTTTTAATCAAATACGCGGCTTGCCAGTCATACGGGACACACTAATTCACAAACCCCAACGGTGCTCGACCCCATGCTCGTCATCTAGCTTGTGCGTCACCTCAAAGTAGCACATCGATGTGAAATTCGAGGTTTCATACCCTCAGGAGAACATTTACAATCATTACTTACCTCAATCCGGTCCAAATTCTAGCACGCGATGCCCTTGCCTCTTGAATCGGCCTCCAAATGCTCCAATTCTAACCAAAACAGATTCATACCATAAAAATGTGTTAGGGGAACAAAGCCCACTTGAAAATAACTTATTTGCATCAAAATCAAAAAAATTGACCAATCCCGACCCCTGGGCCGATGTAGGAAAAAAAATGATGGCAACAAGTAGGAATAGCAACAAGATAAAAATAAGCCCGAAGCCAAGAAAGTAGTTAAAATCTAGCTAGTAATACCAGTCTTTGAATAAAAGGATATCATAGTAACATTAATACTATCGAACTTATTCAGTCAAAGAAAAATTTTTGACTACCTACTAGTCTTCTACTCTAATCTTCGACATTTACACCCATCTAGTGCCATGTTCTCACTCAGTTCCAGGTGTGGCACATCCGGCCTGGTCACCTCTCCCCAAGACTTTTTAGGCCTACCTCTACCCCTCCTGATACCGAAAAAGTCTAACCTATCGCACCTCTTAACTAGGACTTCTATGCTTCTTCTCTTAACTTGCCCAAATGATCTACCTCGCCTCCCGCATCTTATCCTTGATATGGGCTACTACCACCTTATCCCAAATAACTTTATTTCTAATCTTATCTAAGCTGATATGTTCACACATCCACCTTAATATCCTCATCTCAGTTACTTTCATACTTAGGTGATCTCATACTTGATATTGCTGGTATAAGCATTTTTGATATGTGTGCAAATACTTCACGGCACGAGAGGTATATGTATAAATTATTTTATTATCTAAGCAATACGTAATTTTACTTGGACACAAAACATAGGACAACATAGGACAGGAAACAAAAAAAAAAAACTTAACAAACATGCAAAAACTATTACTACCAAATTTCCTTCTTCTCTCCACTAGCCACTAAAGACCAGCCTGCTAGGCAGACTTTCAACTGCACTATTCACCAAAACATTGATAGCACTCTGCAATAAAGACAATATCTAATAACACATTTCTATTGCAAACATTTTTCCAGTTCCAAGAATGCTCCAGTCTGCCGAATTTCTTCCCCATGACGATCTTTACATGAAAAAGAACCTGATGACAAATGATATCTTTGCTCAATATACTATGGGTTATGTCAATATTGTAGGCTGGGTACTGAAAATAGAAATTTGGTTTGATTCTTCAGTTCTTTCATCATCCTGGTAATATATAACTAAATAGAGTATGTATTAATTAGCAAGTCGAAAATTAACCTTTCATATTTCTCCTTAACATGACCTAGGCGAGTTAAGACTGTGATGAATTATACTTTGTACTGTGATATATTTGGTTTTAGTAAAATTCATTTTACTAATTGTTTGGCCTCTATGAATCTTGAACTTATAACCCTTTATCATTTACATGGATGTTAGTGATGACATAGGTATATTTGACATCGGCAGCATGTGTATTTTCGACATGCCGAGGCCAGAAAATGAAGTAAGTTAAGAATAATTATCATATGGAATTAATGTTATTTATTTCTAAGAATCTTGAACTAATTTTTCATAATAATTTTAGGAGGAAGTTGTTTCTGAAGCTACTGAGATAGATAGAATTAGTCCGGTTGACATGCCTAGCCCGGCAAATGAAGTAAGCTTACAAGAATAGTACTGTTATATTTTTATCCATACCTTTAAACTAATTTTCATACCAAACTTTTAGCAGGAAATAGTTTCTGAAGGTAGCGAGAGCGTTAGCATCACTCCCGTCGCTTCAAATGCAGCTCTAGAATTACAGCTTCCCAGGTACTTTATATTTTTATTTAACATATCGAGGTTGACTCCTAGGATTGGTACAATATCACTACCACTGAAAATAGTCTCTTCCTGCAACAAGAACATCTAGAAACAATACTAAACTTTACTTGAGCCAACAAAATTATCTCAAAAACCTTTCATATTTTTACTTAACGTGCGAGTTAAGACTTATGTCAATTATTCCTCTAGTGTAATGAAGTATCAAAAGAATCATTTATTGGTGATATATATTTAGTTTGAGTAAAATTCAGTTTACTAATTGTCCTCTAAGAATCTTGAACTAACTCGTATCATTTACAGGGATGTTAGTGATGACATAGGTATATTTGACAATGGCAGCATGTGTATTTTCGACATGCCGAGGCCAGAAAATGAAGTAAGTTAAGAATAATTATCATATGGAATTAATGTTGTTTGTTTCTAAGAATCTTGAACTAATTTTTCATACAATTTTTAGGAGGAAGTTGTTTCTGAAGCTACTGAGATAGTTAGCATTAATCCGGTTGACATGCCTAGCCCGGCTAATGAAGTAAGCTTATAATAAGAATACTGTTATATTTTTATCCATACTTTTGAACTAATTTTCATACGAAATGTTTACCAGGAAATAGTTTCTGAAGCTAGAGAGAGCGTTAGCATCACTCCTGTGGCTTCAAATGCAGCTCTAGCATTACAACTTCCCAGGTACGTACATTTTTATTTTCCACAAATTAAGCTTAACTAAATGCTTAAATTGTATTCTGAATTAATTGATCAATATGTCATTTAACTTGAATTGCAGTGATGTAAAGAGTCAACCTCGACTCACTTCACTTATTGCTAGCGGCTTACTGGCAGTATTTGGGGGCCTTACCATTGGTTATGCCTTAAATGTCACAGGTACGTACTTTACTTATTTTAATTTTGGTTAGTAATTGAATGTATGTGCTTGAAAAGTAATGCTTCTTTCCATATTTTTTGGTTACCATTTTAATTGAAAAGTAATGTTTGATTCCTTGTGCTTTTATGAAAATAGGTTATTAGTCTTCTAGAAAATAAACTGTGCTACAGTACTATTTCAGTGGGATTACAGAGCAATCCTTAGTAAAAGCAAAAGGATTCAATATAATGTGAGAGTAGATGACATTGACTGTAGTTTTCTAGAATTCAGTTTGATCCTATGTGTATTTGGATCATTTGAGGTAGTTTGGTGTGTGGAGGTTTAGTATATACTTTCCTACAGTATTAGCAGTGTGCATATTTAAAATGTAAACCTGGGAGATGCTACTAGCAGTAGATGTGGTTCCTTGTCCAGACATAATTAATGAGGTTCTTAGGGAAATTTAATGACTTAAGGGAGTATATCAAGGCGGTAAAAGTACAATTATCTCATTATCAACAGCTGATGATTGTATTTAGAACTAACAGGACAGATTCTGTTGGCAATTACTTTTGAAATGATTTTATAGCTAGTGTTACAAAGATTTATTGAGTGAAAATGATGTCTTTGATAGTCTAAGTACAAATGCATTGTTGCCTAGAAATTAAGCAGCATAATGATCTGAAGCAAGCTTTTTCTAATCAGAAAGCAAAATTACCTTCTAAAGCATAGTCTACAATACATAATTTGCATGCAACTCACCCCATGTTGCACACATAGAGACCTCAAACTAAATAACATCTGGTTTTTACTATTCATACCATCCACTAGATCTCATCCTCATTCTATGAAGTCACCTATTTCTTCTTACTGTTTATTTGTGCATCCAAATTTCCTCTCAACATATCCGGTTGTATTGTGTTAATTTTTGTCATTAGCATTATTCATCTTAAACGTCTTTACTAAAGGAGGCTCACTACAAAAAACAGGCCTAATTGCGGGGGTTATTTTTAATGTTTGCGGCGGTTTAGAACCCCCGCAATATGTTTTTCCGGCAGTCGTTAAAACCCCCACAATAAGGGTCGTCGCAATCGAGTTGCGGCAGTTTTTTGCTGACCGCCAGAACTAAGGAGTGGAGGTTACTTCGCGGCGGTTGACCCCCGCAGATCTCAAAGTTAAATCTTTTTAAAATAATTTTCAGTTATGAATTGCGGCGGTTTTAAACCTCCACAATATATTTTTTCAATTCGCACATATTTATTGCTCCTGTCAGTCATAACCTCAATAATTGATTGAATTTTTTAATTCGCATATTATTGATAAATTACTAATTAAGCTGTAAATCATAATCAAAGCTAAAAAAAAACTATTTTAAAGTTAAAAGATATCAATAAAATCACAAAACGTTATCATAAAATATCGTTAGTCTTTAAAACTAAATTGTCAACATTAAGTAGCATCATTCAAAAACTATTTGAAACACAAAATATTCACTTCAATATTTTAACATATGCTTCAACCACACAATTACATTGGCACAATTTATTGTCTAAAAGCAATTGCAATGAAATCAACGGTTTCCACTAGAATTACTATCACCGCATGTTCTTGCGTCCATTGGTGAAAGGGGTCCATTGTCCGCATCACTTTGCTGCATAAAAAAATAAAGTATAAAAATCATGCCATAATTAACTCTAAGTATAAAAATGGAGGAGGCGATTTCCTCCAAATCTCTGAAAAAGTTGAAAATGTCAAATTTCCAGATGTGACCGAGCTTCAAAATTATGAAGGATATAAGTGAAAGTCCTTTTGATGCCTATGGAAATGAGCATTGGATTCTCAAGCTTTGTATTCTCTTACAAACTTTGTTTTTTATGCAAAAGAAACTTCTTGGCATTTGCTTTGGCCATCAGGTATATATATATATATATATATATATATATATATATATATATATATATATATATCAAAACAATATTGTAATTACTAAACACCTACTGTCATAAGTGTGATGAAAAATATAAGACAGGTAATTAATCTACGCAATAAGCCACTTTATCTTTGCAAATAAACAAATTAAAGTGAAAAAGTTGAAGAACTTTACTTACTGTTGCAGGAGAAACCGTCGAAGGAGAAGCAAAGAACCCCGCAAACTGTTCTGGTATAGTCCCTTCTTTCATTATAATATATGCCTTGAAAGCGTTCATCATTTGATTGTGAGCATTCATCATTTTATTATGGTTATGTTGACATTGGGACGAACATGAACCTTCAGTACTTGAATAACTTGTACCACCAAAACGAGGCCTTACTTGTTTAAAAACTCTACTAGGGACAGGGCCTAATCCCAAACACCTCACCCTTCCAGAGTGCTCTTTTCCTAGCACCTTACCAACGGACATCATTTGGCGAAATCTGAGACTCATCTATGTTGCTTTGGCTCAAAGCTAACTCAATTTTTTCCTACACATACAAAACTCACTGTCACAACAAAATCACCAGGAATGCATTTGTCTAGTGTCAAAATATACATATCTTAATCCACAGAACCATATAAACCTTGGCATTGAAGAGAGAGGCAAGTAGTCAATACAATTACCAAAGATTTTCTCTACATTACGTTAAATTCTATTGAATAAACCATCAATAGTGACAAAGAAAGTTTGTTTCCACATGAGCACTTGCTTTGGGAAAGCTATTCAGATTGTCAAAGAATTGTATGAGATCAATTAACAAAAGAAAACAAGAATAATACTTTTTAAAAAATTATCATGAGAAAGTTGCAGCTTTGCCAACTGATGACCCTTCAACAGCTAAAGAACCTTACCTTGAGATAATGATCTAGCTTTTGTAGATGATACTATATTATTTATCAGTGGAACTAGGAAGACACTAAGATTAACCATGAGGGCATTGACCAAATACGAGAGAGCATCAGGGAAGAAGATTAATAAGACAAAGAGTTGTGTCATGCTATCACCATATGCCTCAACAAAAACTAGGAATATAGTGGCTAGACACACATGATTTCAGCTTAAAAGACTTCCTGTCAAATATCTAGGATGCCCACTAACAGCTGGAAGACAAAAAGTATGCCATTATGCAAAGATGATAACCAAAATAACTAGTAGAGTTAGGGGATGGAAAACAAGATTATTCTCGCCAGGGGGAAAGGCAATACTAATCAAGCATGTACTACAAGCCATTCCTATTCATCTACTATCAGCAATGCACCCACCAAAAGGAGTTTTTCAGCAGATAGAAAAGATCATAGCCAGTAGTTTTGGAGAGGATCAGATGGTAATGATAGACATCCCCAGGGATATTGGAAGTTCCTATGTTACCTTTACCAAGAGGATGGTGCATAATTTAGAAGGTTGCAGGATGCGTGTAAGGCCTTTACAGCTAAATCAAATGAATTAGATAATGCTGTAAATGAACGTGATCCGAAGAAAACTGAGTCATATATGCAGGCAGTTGATGAAATGCAGATTGACGACATAGCTTCTTCAATTGAATCACACCACAAAGAGGCTACAGAGGAAAATCTACCAGGAAACGACGCTAGTACTGAAGCTACTAACTTAAAATAAGTACCTTTGTCGAATCTTTATATTGGTAATCAACAAAAGAAATCCATTGATCCGGCGGAATTCCATCTGGAACATTATCAATAATCTCAGCTCTACTTTTAAGTGGGTCTTCAGATGCACTCCACAAGTTAAGCCTATTTGCAGCCCATTTCTTTCCAATAGATTTATAAACATGTCGTCGTGCAACTTACTCGGTTGTCTTAAAGTAGAACTTGGTCTTCAAGAATAAAATATTGGTTAGCATGTCTATTAAATGCAGTATAAAGTTCAAAGACAAAATAGAGATATAGTTGTCTTTCTCCACACAAAAAACAGCGATATAGTTATAAGAATGTAGAGCTTATACCTTTATAATTTGATCAAAGACGCGGTTGAAGTATGAGATAGGTAAACTCGACCATTTCTCACAGTGGATAGGAAATAAAGCGCAGTCGCATGCTAAAATTCCACAAAAGCCTGAAAGAAGGCCGCGTGCATCTCCAAATGGTTCATCAAGGTAATCAAAATCAACCACAATACGTTCTTCGCTTGTTAAATTTAGCACTTCGTTAACTTTCACTTTGAGTTTCTTGATATTTTCTGCTGAATCCGTATAACAAAATAGATCAGCGCTTACTTATTTTTAATTGTGTTTCAGGTGGTGCTGCTGGCATTGAAGGCTTTATGGTTCAATTGTCCAGAAGAATTCACGTCAAATCAGTCAAAGCTAACACAGACAACTTTTGCTCCTACATTAATCTGTGGATCATCATATTTTCATCCATTGTGCAGCTCTCGGCCATTCCATCTGTATGGGCTGCACGTGGAATGATGGAGTCTTGGGGCCGGAAACCAGTACTAGTTATTGGATCAATACTTCAGCTTGTCGGAAGTATCCTAATCTTCTGGTTTCCAAATGTTGATGTGGCGTCAATAGGCCTAACTGTCATTGGATGCAGTGTAGCGTTGCTCAAATCTGGTTGGTGTTTTCTCTCTTTCACAACTTATATGTTCTTTTCGCTTTATCGTTGTTTTAAATTTAAATAGAATTATGAACAATAGGAACAGAGATTAAGAGATTCGAGAGAAAGCTGAAAACTAACTGGCACTTCCATGGAATACTGAAGATGCCTATTTAATTATATGCTACATCCAAACAAACAAACAAAAATTAGAAAATCCTTAACTACTACTACAACTTAAGCATTTATCCTATCCTTATTTAACTGACAGATTATGAAAGACTAGCAAGTACACTAACAAACTAGATCCAACTTTGAGTTAGTCTTCAACTAGTATAAATGTATATTCCACCTAGAGGTGGCAAAATGGTTAAAATAAAACTGTTATCCACCCATATATTATTCATCAAAAAAAAAGGCTTGGATAATGAACCATTTAAAAACCGGTCGAATATGGATACACAATCACATTATCCACTTAGAAAATGGTTAACCGAATGGATAACCAATGGATAACTAATGTGTTTAACTTTAACATTTGTAAAGTCTCAAATTAGATTTCCTCAAGTTTGGAAGACTAGGATCGGAATTTTCTCGTCAGTGATCATATTTAAGAAGCCTAGGATAATATGGATATCCATATTATTTGCCGGATAAACTCATTTTTATCCGTCTCAAATACGGGTCGGTTGGATAATTTATTCTTTTTTAAATTACCCGTTATAACCCACCACTATATGACCCGACCCGCCCGTTTGTCAACCCTAGTTCCACCAGCCTCAACTCCGATCAACTATTACTGTGAAATAGTAGTATTATCCAACTAACTATTACTAGTATTTGATATGTTCTCAAATAGGAAATATCATAATATATAGTTTTAAATAAAGTTAAATCAGGGGTGGATCCGAGATTTAAATTGGTTGGGTTTAACTTTTAAGGTTTTTAGCATTGAACCCATTATCTATTTAAAGTTATGGGTTCATACCTACTATTTTTTAATTTTAACAAATTTTTACACTGAATCGAAAGTTATGGGTTCCATTGAACTCGTTCCTAATAAACTACATCCGCCCCTGGTTACAATCTTGCAGGTGATTCCCACCATATTGAGTGAGATCAATGTTGGGAAGGCACCAAAATGGATTTCGCTTGGATTTAACTCCATGGTACTATGGGGAAGTACCGGCACAAAAGTAGTAAACATGGCAGCGTCTCACAACTTCCGCTACGGTTGGAGATGGTCCTTTGCCAGTAGCGGGATTTTGGCCTTGCCACTACTTGTGTTGTCTTTCTTTCTTAGTGAGACCCCGAGGTTTCTCATTAAGAAAGGAAGAATGGAGGAGGCAAAAGCGTCTCTTAAGACGTTTAGGAAATCTGGAGCAACAGCAGAGTTGGAGACGTTGGTAGAGATGATTGAAAATGAAGGCAAGGGGACAACAAAGAAACTATCACGCTCGCCTCTTTTGCTGATTAACATCGCAGCTCAAATTTTTCAGCAAGTGACGGGCTTAGATTCAATCCTCTTCTTCGGGCCATTCATTCTCCAGTCAGTTGGATACGCATATAGTGCCTCGTTTGTTGCTCCGCTCATTGCCGGAGTTATTCGGGCTGGAGTTGCTGCACTTACTTCCCCGAGTTATAGTTACTTCGGACGACGGAGGACTATAATCTCAGCATGTTTTGGCATGGCTGTGACACAGGTAATTCTTCATTTATTTCTTATTTAGGCTTTGCTTAAAAAGGTCAATTTTTATTAATTGAAATATAGAATAATCAATTCTCTCGGATTTTTCCAGGTTTCCTTGTTGGGTCTCTTCCTTTTGGAAGGAGACCCTATCTTTGAATTAGGCCAAAAGAGAGCCTATGTTGGCATGGCATTTGCCATCGTCCTCATAGGCTGCTACTCAATGTTCTCGGGGTCTTCTGAGTGGACGGAAGAAGCATACTCCGAGGATATTAGAGTGTTAGGTTCATGCTGGGAGACGAGCATATCTTTGCTCGTGTCTCTAATCATGAATCCGGCCGTTTTGTTGCTCCTGTGTGCATTCAAGTCCTGGATATTCATGTTGTTTGCCGCTTTGACACTGGGAGTATGCTTGTCCATTCATAAATTTTTGCCCGAGCCAAAAAAGAAAGATGGCGAAGGACTCGAGGAAGAACCCTTCAAACAGCATTGGTTTTGGAAGAGGTTTCTACCAGAAGATGGCAATGTTGAAGCCGTGTAGCTGTAAGTGATTTTTTAACTGTTAAACTATAATTTACTTTGATTGTTGTTGTATAGTTATGAGATTTTGGGTTTTCTAGGATGGCAGCAGCTAGCACGCAGTCTATGTGCAAATTATTGCTGCTGATGGGGAAGGCTGTGAAAGCAAACAAGATCAAACATTACAATTGAGGTATAATATCTATAGGTTTGGTATATTTGGATATTTCAAAACTTTTAAGTGATAAATTTGAATTTTTGTAGACTATTCACGGAGATGTTTATAATTGTGTTGACATCTAGGAGCAAGCAACTCTTTTGCATCCAAAATTGGGCATATGAAATGTTGGACAAATGCGGCTGACATAGTGCGATACGGAGGGAAAGTGTAGACACCAACAGCTGAATATGTTAGCCCTGCAATGGGAAATGGATGTTTGTGAGTTATTTCTCCTGCTACTGCTACTGTTGCATTAGATTCATAAGCTTTAGAACAGGACAGATTCTGTTGGCAATGACTTTTGAAATGATTTTATAGCTTTAGGTGTTAGGCAGTGTTTAACTTCAGTTGGAATCTACAAAGATTAAAACATGAGACATAGTTATTCATTTGCTTTTTGTCACCAGCTACAAACATTCTAGGCTAAGTACCATGCATTGTTGCCTAGAAATGCAACAAAATTAATGATCAGATGTTATTCTACATTGCGCTAACAATATGTACTTTAATTTTA
This sequence comes from Nicotiana noctiflora, assembly GCA_032618575.1. Classification (NCBI taxonomy): domain Eukaryota; kingdom Viridiplantae; phylum Streptophyta; class Magnoliopsida; order Solanales; family Solanaceae; genus Nicotiana; species Nicotiana noctiflora. The sequence continues at coordinate 47,333 of JASVEL010009556.1, read as the reverse complement.
TTAGACGGAATATTTGGATTATCATCTTGTAATGCCGGTGATGGAGCATCACATAGGAACGTGGGCATATGAAATGTTGGACAAATGCGGCTGACACAGTGCGATACGGAGGGAAAGTGTATACACCAGCAGCTGAATATGTTAGCCCTGCAATTGGGAATGGTCAATATAAGGGATCGGAGGGCAAAGTGTTGTATGAATTAGAAATAAATGGTACCAGATGATTCTAAGGTTCAACATCAAGACTCAAGGTGTTACTACCAAGGAAATCATGGCTATATAGTGGGACTATTTTTTCATATACGTAGCTTGTAAAGATGAGGGGGGAAATTGCAGGCTACAAGCTACGTATATGATAAAATAGTCCCAGTATATAGCCATGATTTCCTTGGTAGTAACACCTTGAGTCTTGATGTTGAACCTTAGAATCATCTGGTACCATTTATTTCTAATTCATACAACACTTTGCCCTCCGATCCCTTATATTGACCATTCCCAATTGCAGGGCTAACATATTCAGCTGCTGGTGTATACACTTTCCCTCCGTATCGCACTGTGTCAGCCGCATTTGTCCAACATTTCATATGCCCAGGTTCATATGTGCTGCTCCATCACCGGCATTACAAGATGATAATCCAAATATTCCGTCTAATAAAATGAAAGTACATATTGTTAGCGCAATGTAGAATAACATGTGATCATTAATTTTGTTGCATTTCTAGGCAACAATGCATGGTACTTAGCCTAGAATGTTTGTAGCTGGTGACAAAAAGCAAATGAATAACTATGTCTCCTGTTTTAATCTTTGTAGATTCCAACTGAAGTTAAACACTGCCTAACACCTAAAGCTATAAAATCATTTCAAAAGTCATTGCCAACAGAATTTGTCCTGTTCTAAAGCTTATGAATCTAATGCAACAGTAGCAGTAGCAGGAGAAATAACTCACAAACATCCATTTCCCATTGCAGGGCTAACATATTCAGCTGTTGGTGTCTACACTTTCCCTCCGTATCGCACTATGTCAGCCGCATTTGTCCAACATTTCATATGCCCAATTTTGGATGCAAAAGAGTTGCTTGCTCCTAGATGTCAACACAATTATAAACATCTCCGTGAATAGTCTACAAAAATTCAAATTTATCACTTAAAAGTTTTGAAATATCCAAATATACCAAACCTATAGATATTATACCTCAATTGTAATGTTTGATCTTGTTTGCTTTCACAGCCTTCCCCATCAGCAGCAATAATTTGCACATAGACTGCGTGCTAGCTGCTGCCATCCTAGAAAACCCAAAATCTCATAACTATACAACAACAATCAAAGTAAATTATAGTTTGACAGTTAAAAAATCACTTACAGCTACACGGCTTCAACATTGCCATCTTCTAGTAAAAACCTCTTCCAAAACCAATGCTGTTTGAAGGGTTCTTCCTCGAGTCCTTCGCTATCTTTCTTTTTTGGCTCGGGCAAAAAATTATGAATGGACAAGCATACTCCCAGTGTCAAAGCGGCAAACAACATGAATATCCAGGACTTGAATGCACACAGGAGCAGCAAAACGGCCGGATTCATGATTAGAGACACGAGCAAAGATATGCTCGTCTCCCAGCATGAACCTAACACTCTAATATCCTCGGAGTATGCTTCTTCCGTCCACTCAGAAGACCCCGAGAACATTGAGTAGCAGCCTATGAGGACGATGGCTAATGCCATGCCAACATAGGCGCTCTTTTGGCCTAATTCAAAGATAGGGTCTCCTTCCAAAAGGAAGAGACCCAACAAGGAAACCTAGAAAAATTCGAGAGAATTGATTATTCTATATTTCAATTAATAAAAATTGACATTTTTAAGCAAAGCCTAAATAAGAAATAGATGAAGAATTACTTGTGTCACAGCCATGCCTAAACATGCTGAGATTATAGTCCTCCGTCGTCCGAAGTAACTATAACTCGGGGAAGTAAGTGCAACAACTCCAGCCCGAATAACTCCGGCAATGAGCGGAGCAACAAACGAGGCACTATATGCGTATCCAACTGACGGGAGAATGAATGGCCCGAAGAAGAGGATTGAATCTAAGCCCGTCACTTGCTGAAAAATTTGAGCTGCGATGTTAATCACCAAAAGAGGCGAGCGTGATAGTTTCTTCGTTGTCCCCTTGCCTTCATTTTCAATCATCTCTGCCAACGTCTCCAACTCTGCTGTTGCTCCAGATTTCCTAAACGTCTTAAGAGACGCTTTTGCCTCCTCCATTCTTCCTTTCTTAATGAGAAACCTCGGGGTCTCACTAAGAAAGAAAGACAGCACAAGTAGTGGCAAGGCCAAAATCCCGCTACTGGCAAAGGACCATCTCCAACCGTAGCGGAAGTTGTGAGACGCTGCCATGTTTACTACTTTTGTGCCGGTACTTCCCCATAGTACCATGGAGTTAAATCCAAGCGAAATCCATTTTGGTGCCTTCCCAACATTGATCTCACTCAATATGGTGGGAATCACCTGCAAGATTGTAACCAGGGGCGGATGTAGTTTATTAGGAACGAGTTCAATGGAACCCATAACTTTCGATTCAGTATAAAAATTTGTTAAAATTGAAAAATAGTAGGTATGAACCCATAACTTTAAATAGATAATGGGTTCAATGCTAAAAACCTTAAAAGTTAAACCCAACCAATTTAAATCTCGGATCCACCCCTGATTTAACTTTATTTAAAACTATATATTATGATATTTCCTATTTGAGAACATATCAAATACTAGTAATAGTTAGTTGGATAATACTACTATTTCACAGTAATAGTTGATCGGAGTTGAGGCTGGTGGAACTAGGGTTGACAAACGGGCGGGTCGGGTCATATATGGGTGGGTTATAACGGGTAATTTAAAAAAGAATAAATTATCCGACCCGACCCGTATTTGAGACGGATAAAAATGAGTTTATCCGGCAAATAATATGGATATCCATATTATCCTAGGCTTCTTAAATATGATCACTGACGAGAGAATTCCGATCCTAGTCTTCCAAACTTGAGGAAATCTAATTTGAGACTTTACAAATGTTAAAGTTAAACACATTAGTTATCCATTGGTTATCCATTCGGTTAACCATTTTCTAAGTGGACAATGTGATTGTGTATCCATATTCGACCGGTTTTTAAATGGTTCATTATCCAAGCCTTTTTTTTGATGAATAATATATGGGTGGATAACAGTTTTATTTTAACCATTTTGCCACCTCTAGGTGGAATATACATTTATACTAGTTGAAGACTAACTCAAAGTTGGATCTAGTTTGTTAGTGTACTTGCTAGTCTTTCATAATCTGTCAGTTAAATAAGGATAGGATAAATGCTTAAGTTGTAGTAGTAGTTAAGGATTTTCTAATTTTTGTTTGTTTGTTTGTATGTAGCATATAATTAAATAGGCATCTTCAGTATTCCATGGAAGTGCCAGTTAGTTTTCAGCTTTCTCTCGAATCTCTTAATCTCTGTTCCTATTGTTCATAATTCTATTTAAATTTAAAACAACGATAAAGCGAAAAGAACATATAAGTTGTGAAAGAGAGAAAACACCAACCAGATTTAGCAACGCTACACTGCATCCAATGACAGTTAGGCCTATTGACGCCACAACAACATTTGGAAACCAGAAGATTAGGATACTTCCGACAAGCTGAAGTATTGATCCAATAACTAGTACAGGTTTCCGGCCCCAAGACTCCATCATTCCACGTGCAGCCCATACTGATGGAATGGCCGAGAGCTGCACAATGGATGAAAATATGATGAGCCACAGATTAATGTAGGAGCAAAAGTTGTCTGTGTTAGCCTTGACTGATTTGACGTGAATTCTTCTGGAGAATTGAACCATAAAGCCCTCAATGCCAACAGCACCACCTGAAACACAATTAAAAATAAGTAAGCCTCCTTTAGTAAAGACGTTTAAGATGAATAATGCTAATGACAGAAATTAACACAATACAACCGGATATGTTGAGAGGAAATTTGGATGAACAAATAAATAGTAAGAAAAAATAGAGTACTTCATAGAATGAGGATGAGATCTAGTGGATGGTATGAATAGTAAAAACCAGATGTTATTTAGTTTGAGGTCTCTATGTGTGCAACATGGGGTGAGTTGCATGCAAATTATGTATTGTAGACTATGCTTTAGAAGGTAATTTTGCTTTCTGATTAGAAAAAGCTTGCTTCAGATCATTATGCTGCTTAATTTCTAGGCAACAATGCATTTGTACTTAGACTATCAAAGACATCATTTTCACTCAATAAATCTTTGTAACACTAGCTATAAAATCATTTCAAAAGTAATTGCCAACAGAATCTGTCCTGTTAGTTCTAAATACAATCATCAGCTGTTGATAATGAGATAATTGTACTTTTACCGCCTTGATATACTCCCTTAAGTCATTAAATTTCCCTAAGAACCTCATTAATTATGTCTGGACAAGGAACCACATCTACTGCTAGTAGCATCTCCCAGGTTTACATTTTAAATATGCACACTGCTAATACTGTAGGAAAGTATATACTAAACCTCCACACACCAAACTACCTCAAATGATCCAAATACACATAGGATCAAACTGAATTCTAGAAAACTACAGTCAATGTCATCTACTCTCACATTATATTGAATCCTTTTGCTTTTACTAAGGATTGCTCTGTAATCCCACTGAAATAGTACTGTAGCACAGTTTATTTTCTAGAAGACTAATAACCTATTTTCATAAAAGCACAAGGAATCAAACATTACTTTTCAATTAAAATGGTAACCAAAAAATATGGAAAGAAGCATTACTTTTCAAGCACATACATTCAATTACTAACCAAAATTAAAATAAGTAAAGTACGTACCTGTGACATTTAAGGCATAACCAATGGTAAGGCCCCCAAATACTGCCAGTAAGCCGCTAGCAATAAGTGAAGTGAGTCGAGGTTGACTCTTTACATCACTGCAATTCAAGTTAAATGACATATTGATCAATTAATTCAGAATACAATTTAAGCATTTAGTTAAGCTTAATTTGTGGAAAATAAAAATGTACGTACCTGGGAAGTTGTAATGCTAGAGCTGCATTTGAAGCCACAGGAGTGATGCTAACGCTCTCTCTAGCTTCAGAAACTATTTCCTGGTAAACATTTCGTATGAAAATTAGTTCAAAAGTATGGATAAAAATATAACAGTATTCTTATTATAAGCTTACTTCATTAGCCGGGCTAGGCATGTCAACCGGATTAATGCTAACTATCTCAGTAGCTTCAGAAACAACTTCCTCCTAAAAATTGTATGAAAAATTAGTTCAAGATTCTTAGAAACAAACAACATTAATTCCATATGATAATTATTCTTAACTTACTTCATTTTCTGGCCTCGGCATGTCGAAAATACACATGCTGCCATTGTCAAATATACCTATGTCATCACTAACATCCCTGTAAATGATACGAGTTAGTTCAAGATTCTTAGAGGACAATTAGTAAACTGAATTTTACTCAAACTAAATATATATCACCAATAAATGATTCTTTTGATACTTCATTACACTAGAGGAATAATTGACATAAGTCTTAACTCGCACGTTAAGTAAAAATATGAAAGGTTTTTGAGATAATTTTGTTGGCTCAAGTAAAGTTTAGTATTGTTTCTAGATGTTCTTGTTGCAGGAAGAGACTATTTTCAGTGGTAGTGATATTGTACCAATCCTAGGAGTCAACCTCGATATGTTAAATAAAAATATAAAGTACCTGGGAAGCTGTAATTCTAGAGCTGCATTTGAAGCGACGGGAGTGATGCTAACGCTCTCGCTACCTTCAGAAACTATTTCCTGCTAAAAGTTTGGTATGAAAATTAGTTTAAAGGTATGGATAAAAATATAACAGTACTATTCTTGTAAGCTTACTTCATTTGCCGGGCTAGGCATGTCAACCGGACTAATTCTATCTATCTCAGTAGCTTCAGAAACAACTTCCTCCTAAAATTATTATGAAAAATTAGTTCAAGATTCTTAGAAATAAATAACATTAATTCCATATGATAATTATTCTTAACTTACTTCATTTTCTGGCCTCGGCATGTCGAAAATACACATGCTGCCGATGTCAAATATACCTATGTCATCACTAACATCCCTGTAAATGATAAAGGGTTATAAGTTCAAGATTCATAGAGGCCAAACAATTAGTAAAATGAATTTTACTAAAACCAAATATATCACAGTACAAAGTATAATTCATCACAGTCTTAACTCGCCTAGGTCATGTTAAGGAGAAATATGAAAGGTTAATTTTCGACTTGCTAATTAATACATACTCTATTTAGTTATATATTACCAGGATGATGAAAGAACTGAAGAATCAAACCAAATTTCTATTTTCAGTACCAAGCCTACAATATTGACATAACCCATAGTATATTGAGCAAAGATATCATTTGTCATCAGGTTCTTTTTCATGTAAAGATCGTCATGGGGAAGAAATTCGGCAGACTGGAGCATTCTTGGAACTGGAAAAATGTTTGCAATAGAAATGTGTTATTAGATATTGTCTTTATTGCAGAGTGCTATCAATGTTTTGGTGAATAGTGCAGTTGAAAGTCTGCCTAGCAGGCTGGTCTTTAGTGGCTAGTGGAGAGAAGAAGGAAATTTGGTAGTAATAGTTTTTGCATGTTTGTTAAGTTTTTTTTTTTTGTTTCCTGTCCTATGTTGTCCTATGTTTTGTGTCCAAGTAAAATTACGTATTGCTTAGATAATAAAATAATTTATACATATACCTCTCGTGCCGTGAAGTATTTGCACACATATCAAAAATGCTTATACCAGCAATATCAAGTATGAGATCACCTGAGTATGAAAGTAACTGAGATGAGGATATTAAGGTGGATGTGTGAACATATCAGCTTAGATAAGATTAGAAATAAAGTTATTTGGGATAAGGTGGTAGTAGCCCATATCAAAGATAAGATGCGGGAGGCGAGGTAGATCATTTGGGCAAGTTAAGAGAAGAAGCATAGAAGTCCTAGTTAAGAGGTGCGATAGGTTAGACTTTTTCGGTATCAGGAGGGGTAGAGGTAGGCCTAAAAAGTCTTGGGGAGAGGTGACCAGGCCGGATGTGCCACACCTGGAACTGAGTGAGAACATGGCACTAGATGGGTGTAAATGTCGAAGATTAGAGTAGAAGACTAGTAGGTAGTCAAAAATTTTTCTTTGACTGAATAAGTTCGATAGTATTAATGTTACTATGATATCCTTTTATTCAAAGACTGGTATTACTAGCTAGATTTTAACTACTTTCTTGGCTTCGGGCTTATTTTTATCTTGTTGCTATTCCTACTTGTTGCCACCACTTTTTTTCCTATATCGGCCCAGGGGTCGGGATTGGTCAATTTTTTTGATTTTGATGCAAATAAGTTATTTTCAAGTGGGCTTTGTTCCCCTAGCACATTTTTATGGTATGAATCTGTTTTGGTTAGAATTGGAGCATTTGGAGGCCGATTCAAGAGGCAAGGGCATCGCGTGCTAGAATTTGGACCGGATTGAGGTAAGTAATGATTGTAAATGTTCTCCTGAGGGTATGAAACCTCGAATTTCACATCGATGTGCTACTTTGAGGTGACGCACAAGCTAGATGACGAGCATGGGGTCGAGCACCGTTGGGGTTTGTGAATTAGTGTGTCCCGTATGACTGGCAAGCCGCGTATTTGATTAAAACTTGTCTGATATCATTGTGATTGGAAAGTATTATCATGTTTTGGGCTGAATGTCATATTTGGCCCTCATGCCACCTATTTTGGACACTTAGGGGATTTTTACTACTATTCCTCACTGTTTTGATTTCATATTTGTACTCAATCATGATGTATTCTACTATTTTCATAATTTAGTTATATTTTCTTTGTTTTGATATTTTAAATGATATTTTCAGCCGTGCGTCATGTTTTACAGTTGCCCGAGTGGCTTGAGAGATTTTTGACTGAGTGAGGCCAGGGGCTTGTGTTATGAGGATATTATAGGATCAGGCTGTGTGTCGCAATACAGTTGTATTGATTCATGATTATGAGCCCGATGGCCTGAATTGCTATGCCACAAGGTGGCTTGTTATATGGTTGAGGGCATGTTTGATTATGCCACGAGATGGATTTGTTATAGCGTTTGGGTTTTCAGAACCCCTCTAGTAGTCAGTACACCCCTAGTGAGCGCGGGTACCTAGTGTGAGATGTGACATTGCCCGGGGGGGCTGATGATATGAGTGATTGTGAGGTAGCCCGAGAGGCTAATACGAGTAATTATGAGGTAGCCCGATGGGATGGATCTGTTGATATCTTGCCCGAGGGGCTATTTACATTTCTATTCTTCTCTCACCCATTTTATCACTCATTTCAAGTATTGAAAATTGTATTTAAGAAAATGGATTCACTAAACTGAGATGTTTTAACGAGTTTTATTGCTTTACCGCATCGTCTTAGACTTATATTGTTATGCTGTTGTATCAAACTGTGGTTTACTTATTTTCTTACTACTCCATTGTCTTTATTTTATTACTTACTGAGTTGGCATACTCACATTACTCCCTACACCATGTGCGCGGTTCCAAGATTCTCGGGTCACGCTAGCGAGTGATGATTTGCCGTCCATCAAGCTTCAAAGTTGACTAGCTAGTTGCTTGGCGTCTGCAGCCTAGTGCTTCTCCTTCCTATATTTATTTTTCTTTGTATTATCTGTTTCAGACTATGTTGTCTTTTTATATTCCTAAATGAGTTGTAGTCACTCTTGAGTGGTGACACCCCGATGTCAGGCTGTGATTTATTTCCGCATTGTTCTATTCTAACTTACATTTGGGATTTTTAGTTTATTAATGAATTTAAATGAATTATTATAATTGTTTAGTTGGGTGAGTATTTCTGTCGGCTGGCCTAGTTTCATGATAGATGCCATCACGACCGAGTCCATTTTAGGATCGTGACAAGTAGTGATCGGAGGTAACTAAGTGTGATTCAGACGCCCTTTAATGAATATGGACTTTATGACTAAGATTGATTATATATATGGTTTGGACATTGATTCTTAGATGTGGCTATCCCGTATGTATTTGAGACCTTGGGCATGTACTTGTAGTATTTATGAACTTGTTTGAATGCTTGGATGGGTTCCGGAGGTCTCGGATGAGTCTTAGACCACCTAGGGTAGGTTTTAAAAGGTAGGGATGGCTAGTACAACAAGTTCGTGTGAGAACGTTTAATGACCACACTCGTATTTAATATAGGTCAGTGTTTTTTTATACGCTCATTTCACCACATTTGGAACTAGGGAACTCAAATTGAGGCGATTTTGGAGAGAAATTCTACCCAAATCATGAGGATACGTGATTCTAGCTTGGTTTTGAAATATATCATGATTACCAATGGATTATTATACTTAAATCAATAATTTAAAGATAAAAAATTTACTTGAAATTTAAGAGTGTAGTTTGAGGTTCTGAACATTAATTTGGACTCCAATTTTAATAGTAATATATATTTGGACTCGACGATTAATGTTTTTTTGGTATCTGGTTTTTATTACACGACCATGTGGGCATGGGTTGACTTTTATTAAATTTTCAAGATTTCTTCAAATCTAAGTTGGTTGATTGAAATTACTTTTTTTAGCATTTTTGACATCGATGAATGATATTTGGCTTGGTTTTGAGTAGTTGAAGGTTAAGGACAATGAAAAAGGCATGATGTTAGATTAAAGTCTAGTTCGAAGAAGGTAAGTATCTTCCTTAAATTTGACTTGAGAAAACATTTTTTAATAAAGAATTATATGATACATATGTGTTTGAGGGCTGCCTAAATAAATAATATGCAAGAGCCTGCTAAGAGTTAAACATCAGTACTAGAAGTGGCTACCTAGTCGATGCCATTTCCTTTTAAATTCGTATTCTGAATTATACTTGTCGTTTTAAAAAATCAAAAAAGAATTATCTTTTATGTATTTTATGTGACGATTTTCATATTAGTATATGTAAAAAAGAATGATATAGTTATATATTTGGATGCAGTTTAACTTTAAAGTTTCTATTTTATCATTTCTTTCTACTCATTTTTATGGTATGACCTCATAAAACTTTTACCTTTTAAGCTTTTGAGATCATAAATTTTTTTTTATATTAAATTTTGTATCAACTCAAGCTACGTCACATAAATAAAAAATTATGAAATATTATGTTTTATCAATTTTACCTTTACTATACTAATATATGGACTAAAAAGAAGTAAAAACATTGAGAAAAAAAGAATAAATTTGAGATGTTCAGTCAATTTACTTTCAATATTAGTAATATTTTTCGAGAGTGATAAAAAAAAATTCTGGAGTATATATTTGGAGTAATTATCTGACTGTAACGACCCGATAATAATAACTACTCAAAAGCATCCACTGCATTGTTTTTTTTTTTGCGCTCAAAAGTTTTTTTACATTTTTTGGGGGATTAATAGCCACGTGTCTTTGTCTGATTGGTGCATTTGCCACATCACCCTCATGTGCACTACACACGTTGTAGGTCTTGCATTGTCTCCAATAAGAGTTTAATTGGCAAAATTTAAAACGAAATTCAAGTATGCAATAGGTCATATGTCTAGTTTAGGTGTCTAAATAAAATATTTGGATAAATTTAAGGGTCCTCGTATGTATTCACCCTTTTCTTTAAGACAGAATAGTTGTATTACTTTCTGCATTCTCGTTTTATTATTTTATTGGCGATCTTTAGATTGATTGTGTTACATACTGGTTGACTTATCTAGCAAGTTCTATTAGGTGTCAAGGTGCGATTTGGGTTGTGCTAGGTCATCATTCTTTTTTATATTATTTCTATGTCCTATGAACTCTATGTCACTCAAATTGATTACTAGCTAGTTATGTACTAGTATAATATAGAAATGCACCTCTTCTGCTGTGATGCATCTGCAGCCACGGGGATGATGCCTAATTCCTGCTAAGAAAATTTTATATGTCAATTAGTAAAAAGCTCATAATAATAGCTACAATGTTTAGATAAAATAATTGTATAATATAAACCTTGTATATATGTCGCAATTTATGTGGGACTTGTTGCTTCCCCAGATTCAAACTATGTGAACTTTAATCATTATTTTAAGATATATTAACTTTTTCAACAAATTGACAAGAGAATAATTGCAACTTATAGTACTTTTAATATAGTTTTGGAATATCTAAATTTTATTTTTTAAATAGTAAGTTAACTTAATTTGATATAGAAGTCAAGCTGACTCTCGATAAAGCGAGAAGTGCTACATAAATATCCTCTAACTTACTTCATTCTTCAATGTAGGCGTGTCAGAAGTATATAGGGGATCGGCACATATAACAGAATCCCTGTAAATAGACGAGGAAGAGTTAGTACGTATTCAAAGATAGATATGATAAAGTTTGAGGAAGAAATTACCTCTCAGGAAGACTCTGTGCTCGGGGCAGTGGAGTGTATTCCCTGAATGATGGGAACTTACTTAGTTAATCTTATGGCATATAACAATTCAATTTAATCCTACTGATCAGCTTAAATTCTTTTTTGTATTTGATTGAGCTATCTATCTCAATCTGATCTGCACTAGGAGGTTAGACCGATATCTATGTAACAATGAGTTTTTGTCATGGTATAAGATCATTACGGCATATAACAAGTCTAGGGGTGCACGTTTAATTAATCCTATACAAAATGATATAAGAAGCGATGTATTAGAAGATTTTCTCTTGTTTTCTTTGATAGTTTATATATCCCTAGATGAGATTCAAACATTTGCAAGAATCGAGCTTTCTACTTTTTGCCAATTTCGATCCTGCTCATGAATTGTAGATCCTATGTCCCTTTACATTTTTATTATCTCCAGAAGCATGCATCTAGGATGCAATTTTGGATAAAAATTGGAGTCATCCCTTATTACACGCTTTTTCTTTGCTAATTACTTCCTCCTGGTGGTTAGGGCTGACACAAAAAATTGTGAGACTATCTCTATATTCTCCACTACTCTTCTTAACCATTTAAATGCTTGATCCGGCTGAAAAATAAATTTCCCAAAGTCTAAGGTTATTTTTATGATTAATTTCATTGTGAACACTAGGGGTGTACATAGGTCGGGTTGGTTCGGATTTTGCAATTACCAAACCAAACCAATTGTATCGGGTTTTTAAATCTATAGATCAAACCAAACCAACAAAAGTCGGGTTTTTTAATATCGGGTTTTCTCGGGTTTCTCGGGTTTTTCGGGTTTCTCGGGTTTTTCGTTCCGATAAACTTGTGCTCCAAACTATGTATAGCTGCCAAGCATGGAATGGTAATAATTAAATAGACTTGTTCATCTGGGCAAGAATTCATTGCCTTTCTAGGAAATATGTTTTCTCTCTCCAATCAAAGAATAGGGAACACAGTAGCAAACAATGAATGGCAATAGGTGTTAGAAACTCCATGTAGCAACTTGATCCTGTTGATGTTCTTCATATCTCCTGTTCTCTCCAGATATGAAATAACATGCTGGAGGATATTTCCCAATATTAAATATGTACTTATAAGGACTGCATAAATCTTCTCATCAGCACCATTTCTTTTCTCTACAATTTCAACAATCTCCAATGGTTTTTAACTGCTTATGTTGCAATATAAGAGTATCTAAATGCATCCCATATCCAGTTGAGATTCTGATGGTCACGATATTTGCAGCCGTTTGCTAGCAGGAAGTGTACAACTCGCGTACTTTGCCATTTGCAGCCGTTTAATATTTAACTCATGGAATTTACTTGTGACAGCAAATGACAGATCACTGGACTATATTTATAGAGGTCATTTTATACTGACTAGAAATTATAAAGGAGAATCCAACAGGCTATGTGTATAAAGATACTTGGTGTAAAGATCCCAATTTATGTAGGAAAAGAAGCTCGTTTCATGGCTTTGTTAATATAAAGCACCATGTTTGATTGGGGCAGACAACAAATTGTGCGGGAAGCAGCAACAGAACTTGCGAGAGCATGGAAGGTTAAAATGAGGGCAACAAGTGGGAATCAATTAGAGATCTTGGGTTTTATGTACCTATTGGCTTCTTAAAGTCTGATTTCTGCCTTTGATGCGAATGAGCTTATGAGTCTGCTAACTATTTTTGTTGAGCAACAAGTCAAAAGACTTGTGTCGTCTTCTTGGTTTCACAGACAACATCCAGAATTTTGAAGTTGTAAAATTTGCTTTTGCTTTTGAGCTTGTGGAGCGTTTCCCACCAACAGAACAAAAATCTTGAAGAGGCAAGGTGATTGCAATAGTTTGTGTGTTTCAGAACACCTTTAGGACAATGTATCTGCTATAAGATTAGGTTTTGGTTTGGGCTCAATTATTTTTTTATGGGCCAAACAAAAACAAACATTTACATGGCCTATAATATCAATTTAAATAATATGCTATATAAAGAAATTATAATAAAAATTAAGAAATATTTATAACTTACATTCTAATAAATATTTTTATCTATCTAATATATGAAATATGTATACATGTAATGTCGGGTTGGTTTGGTTTCGGTTTGACTTTTTTTAGTTAATACCAAACCAACCCTATTGTGGTCGGGTTTTATTTTCCAATACCAAACCAAGTCAAACCAAACCACTAGTCGGGTTTTTTTTTCGGGTTGACTCGGGTTTTCGGGTTGGTGCGGGTTATAGGTTATTTTTATGATTAATTTCATTGTGAACACATTGCCAGCAGCTCTAGATTTCTTAACATCAAGTCGAGCAATACTTTTGGTAAATCTATATGTTTTTCTATTGTAAAGATCCGCCCCGTCGTTTCAAGAGTTGTAGCCCCCCATTCTCTGCTTCTTTTGTTTTCTACAACTGTATTATGACTTACCGAGTTAGTCGGTTTGGATCCGGAGTGGTTTTCGAGTGAATTGAGAAACTTAGCCTTTTAGTTGAAAACTTAAGTTGAAAAAGTTCACCAGATGTTGACTTATGTGTAAATGATCTCGGATTTGATATTTGATGGTTCCATTAGCTTCGTTAGCTGATTTTGGACTTATGAGCACATACAATATGTGATTTGGAGGTCCGTGGTAGAATTGGTGAAAGTTAGAATTATGGCAATTTTGGTCAATAGTGGAAATTTTGATATCCGGATCGGAATGAAATTATGGAAGTTGGAATAGGTCCATAGTGTCATTTTTTGACTTGTCTGCAAAATTTGAGGTCATTGCGACGTAGTTTGGTGGGTTTCAGCATCGTTTGTGGAATTTGAAGGTTTAAAAGCTCTTACGCTTGAGTTCGAGCGAATTTAGTAATTTGATGTTTTTTTGAGTGATTCAAAGGCTACTAAGTTTGTATGATATTATGGAAAATATGGGCAGGTTGTGATATATTCAAAATCGAGGACCCATATTTCATATTTTGAGAGACCACAAATTTGGGCAATTTTTGAAGGGATTTTCAGGAAGTTGATTGGGGTAAATGTTCTTCACTTGATTTTGGTTAAATTCCATGATTTCATCTTGATTATTATCATCTAAATTGTGATTTGGGGTGAAAATTGGGGAAAATGGAAGAGTTCTTGAGATGAAATTTTGAGGTCTTGAAGAGAATTTTGTTGTTGGATATGAGTAAATTTGGCGTGGTTAGACTCGTGAGTGAATGCGCTTTCGGGTTTTGTGACTTTTGTCGGATTTTGTGCCTAGTGGCCGAGTTTCGGCCGATTTTTTATTTTGGCTATAAGTTGGTATTTTTCTTGTGGAAATGGTTCCTTTAGCTTATATTGATCGTATTGGATTTCTTGTGGCTAGATTCGGGACATTTGGAGACCGATTTGAGAAGGCAAAGGTGCCGTGGAGTACGCTTTTGCCTTGTTTTGAGATAAGTAATGCTTTCAAACTTGGTTCTGAGGGTTCGAAACCCTGAACTATGTGTTATGTGATTAGTCGAACCTTCTGAATACCGAAAACAAAAACCAAAACACCAAATCAACCTCAAATTCAAGCTTAAGAATTTCTAAACTTTCAACTTTCGCCAATTCAAGCCTAATTCTACCACTGACCTCCAGTTACATTGTGGACACACTACTAAGTATAGAATGACCCAACAAAGCTAATCAAATCTTAAAATCTAAATCCAAATTCGTTTACTCATAAGTCAACTTCCGGTTGACTTTTCTAACTTAGGTTTCTAATCAAGAGAACAAGTGATCATTTCACTCCAAAAACTACTCTGAACTCAAACCTACCAACTCGATACAATTCAATACAGCTGAACATCATATAAAGAAATAGAAATAGGAGAAACAGTGCTATGACTCTCAGAACGACTTATCGGGTCGTTACAGTCAGATAATTACTCCAAATATATACTCCAGAATTTTTTTTTATCACTCTCGAAAAATATTACTAATATTGAAAGTAAATTGACTGAACATCTCAAATTTATTCTTTTTTTCTCAATGTTTTTACTTCTTTTTAGTCCATATATTAGTATAGTAAAGGTAAAATTGATAAAACATAATATTTCATAATTTTTTATTTATGTGACGTAGCTTGAGTTGATACAAAATTTAATATAAAAAAAAATTTATGATCTCAAAAGCTTAAAAGGTAAAAGTTTTATGAGGTCATACCATAAAAATGAGTAGAAAGAAATGATAAAATAGAAACTTTAAAGTTAAACTGCATCCAAATATATAACTATATCATTCTTTTTTACATATACTAATATGAAAATCGTCACATAAAATACATAAAAGATAATTCTTTTTTTATTTTTTAAAACGACAAGGATAATTCAGAATACAAATTTAAAAGGAAATGGCATCGACTAGGTAGCCACTTCTAGTACTGATGTTTAACTCTTAGCAGGCTCTTGCATATTATTTATTTAGGCAGCTTAAAAAGTGCGCGTGTATATTACTTCTTGTTTTCCACGTCCTCAAAACTTTATAATACTATGTCCTAAAGTACACATGTCATATAACAAATCATATTTAGTTTTGGACACAATGGTACTGGAGGAAATCCAACCTATACGGAAATCATATTCAAGTATGCCCACCTACTTGTAAAGACATTCAAATTTTGAGAGTACGTAGTACTATACCTTTCGGAATGGGCAACTGGGCAACTCATTGTGCGGCGCAACATCTTAACCTGAATGAGATAATTAGTATTCATTACTACCACAATATCTAAAATCTTACTAGACAATAAAGATGGAGATTACAGATGGAGAGAATAAAAAATGTATGGTCCAACTAATTCTTTTCTATAGACACAACCAAAGAATGTACGAGTATTAAACTCGAAAAAGCTAAACCTTCGATTAGAGTCTAAGTAAGAAAAATGTGAACACTAACAAACCAATACATGCTATGCTAGTATCAAGATTACTCAAACCACAAAATAAGAATTTTAGAAGTATATATCCTTGTGCTTTAGCCCCCAAAATAAAGAAAGAAGCTATACAGAGAATAAAAAAGCTAAGGGTCCAACGACTATATTTTCCACCAAATCTAAACAACATAGGTTTGTCAAAACCCCAGGTGGAAAGTTGATTTACCAAGAAGAGGGCCAAATATATGCCTTGTTACCGGTATAAATTTAGGGTTAAGATGGCTCTGGAGCTAAATATATATTAAAGAAATTATTTTAGAGCATTGGTATTTAAAAAATGAAATATGGGTTCCAAAATAGTAGAGCAAAACAGAAATAAAAATATACCAATGAATGGAAAAGAGTAGCCTCTCTTTAGCCGTCTGCAAAACTTAACAACTTCAGGAATGGCAGTAAGATCAACAACAGTAAGAGGGGTGGATCTTGGCTATCACTGTTTTTTAGATTATGGAGCAAATGATCAACCAAGCGACTACAATAGGAATCAAACAGCTGAAATTTGAATCTAACAACTGAAAGATTAAACAAACATGGAAGACATAGAAGATGCGAATGAAAGAAATTTCTATAACTTCTTCCTTCCAGTATACTAAGTCCCAGCACCTTTCTTTTCCTTCATGTGACGGGAATTTAATTCTGTAGCAGCGATGGGAACTTATGTTACACAGTATTTAATGAACTTTACATTAATGGATAATTGATGGGAATTCAGTTGACTAGCACTTGTGAACTTTTATTGCACAGTACGTAATGAACTTTCCATTTTGGATATTCTTTTTGTAAATATAGAGGGACCACTCCCTCTATCATATGTTTAACAATTCAATTTAATTCTATATACACTATTCAGCTTAAAATCTTTTTTGTATTTGATTGAGCTATAAGTATATCTCAATCTGTTTTGCACTAGGAGGTTCATTAGACCGACATAAATGTAACAATGAGTATTTGTCATGGTATAAGATCATTAAGAAAATTATTCACAAAAGTAACTTTTGTATTCAAGTATGCCCACCTATGCAAAATCAAGCAGCATATATGTATATTAGAAGAAACTTGGTGATCATTTATCACAAAAGTGAGTCATCTAATTAATAAAATATTGTTAGAATATAACTGTTCCAATTTCACTCTTGCGAACTATGATATAAGCTTGGTCCCTCTTTATCTGCCTATGGATCTTATGATAATAGGCACTTTTTATTCAATGTACACCTAAATTATATTTGATCCTAATTACCCCTGGAGTTGCAGTTTGATAGCCTTTTGACATGGCAAAGAGAGTAAATACACACTCTTTTAGGTGGGTTATAGTGATGAGAAATCAATAGACAATAAACTCATTCAAGTATGCCCACCTATACAAAACCAAGCTGCACTACAGCTATATTACAAAACCAAGCAGCACTATAGCTTTATTAATCAAGTCAACCCCTTCAATGAGAAGGCAAGTTTTTTGTCCTTTGATTGCTTTGTGTCAATTTTGACTTCTCTTTTATTGTGTAAGTTGATTTAGGTATAGTGCTAGACTAAATAAAGTTAACTGTTGTACTTTTAATAATATTTATTGACTCGACTTAAAGGCCATGATATAAATTCTAGAAAACCATACTCGAATTCTTATTAAATGCTCTCTTCTTCCATTACCAACCCAGATAGTTAAAGGATAAATGGGGTTCCCATCTATCTCCATTCCCTTACTTTCTAACTATTTGTTACCAGTTACTACTAATTAGCAGTGGTTTGTATTTCTCTTCTACTTTATTCTAAAAAATTCACGTCATTATGTTATCTTAGGCTTAAATTTAATTGAAGGAAATAATTGGTTTTGCCTTGTTTTATTTCTTTTCATTCATCAGTAACAAAAAAGGCAATATGCCTGAGGTAAAACCATTTGATCCTGACTAGTTAAGGGGAAGGGGAAGGGGGGGGGGGTGAAACTATTATTCAAATTAAACCAGTGTAATCAAAGCGCGTGTAAAGCGTGCATAAGCCCCAAAGCAAGGCTCAAATAATATTTTTTGGCAAAAATCATCCTTGAACTATAGTCCAAAGCTAAGGTTCATCCTTTTGATACCCTAGTGAACAAAAAACATCCCTATGCTATTAGATTATGGCTGAAATGTAACGACCCGACCGGTCGTTTTGAGCTCTGGCGCGTCATTCAGCAGATTGAGGCCATGAACAGCTTCATCTCATGTATATTGACTTGTGTGTATGGTCAGAATTGAAATTCAGGAAGTTTGGAGTCAAATCTAAATGGAAATTCTCATTTTGAAAGCTTAAAGTTGAAGAAATGAACTAGGATTGGAATTTTTAGTAAATGACCTCGGAATTGGGATCTGAAAGTTCCAACATGCTTGCATGATGATTTTGAACTTGGGCGTATGTCCGGATTTGGTTTTTGATAACCCGTGAGCATTTCGGCGTATATGGTGGAAGTTAGTATTTTAGAAGAATTACATAAATTTGGGTTGGAAGGCATTTTAGAGTTATAGATGTCCTTTTGGGATTCCAAGTCTGGGAATAGATCCGTATGGTGATTCTGGAGTTGGGAACGCGATCGGAAGTGAATTCGGATGTCCGGAGGTCATTTTGAAGTCATTTGGCTAAATATAGGAATTTGAAGGTTTATGAGAAATTTCGACCGAAAATGAAAATTTTGATATCGGGGTTGGAATGCGATGCCGAAAGTTGGTGCAAGTCCATAATATCGAATGTGACTTGTGTGCAAAAATTGAGTAAATTCGGATCGATTTTGGTAGGAAATGGGACAATTAATCTCTTTAAGGAAAGCACTTATGAGTTAGAGGGATCGGAACTGAATTCCGATGATTCGGTTAGTTTCGGGGGATGATTTAAGACTTAGGAGCGCAATCGGAAGTAATTTTGGAGGTCCGGTGAAGAAGTTAGCCTATTTTCGCGAAGTTGGAATTTTGGCGGAATCCGATCGATAGGTGATATTTTGATCCGGGAGTCGGAATGGAATTCCGACAGTTGCAGTAGCTTCATTAGGTGATTTTGGATATGTCTGCAAATTTTCAGGTCATTCGGACATCATTTGGTCGGATTTTTGATCGAATGTGAATTTTGAAAGTTTAAGTTTAAGTTTGAATCGAATTCTAGGATTTTGGTGATTTTTTTATGTTTAAGGTAGCGTTTTTATGATCCGAGAAAGTTTGAATGGAGTATTAGGTTGATTTTATGTTTTTGGTTGTGGTCCCGAGTGTCTCGGGTGTGTTTCGGATGCCCAACGGGTCATTTTTGGAAGATTTTTGTCGTTTTGAGCATAAATGTAATGATCCAAGGTCTATATTAGTTCTAGAGATACAAATTTGATTTCGAGACTTCGAGAATTTAAATAATGAATTATAGGACTGATCCGGAAATTTTGGTTTAATTTCATCAAGTCGCGATTGGATTTTTGACGCGAAATGTGATTTAATTATTTAACGAGAAAAATTGATGTTGCACTGAGCAAATGAGATCCAAATTCAGTTTTATTTAAACCGCTGGATCCATATCAAAATTACGGAGCCATAGGAAAAAGAATCGTCAAATTTCGAGTTCGTATGACGAAGTTAAAGCTATTTTAGTGAAAATAAAAGTTGCTGCAATTATTTTGGATAGTTACTGAATTTTTTTGCAGCGTGAACAGTACTAGGCACGCGTGAACAGTGTCTCGCACGTGTGAGCAGTGCCTGGACGCATGAACAGTAATCGAAAAAAATTAAAATTTGGCATTTTAGCCACATCTTGAGTTCTAGAGCTCCGATTGAGGTGATTTGCGCGGCATTATTCTCGTCTCAACAAGGGGGTAAGTATTCTATATCCAAACGTAATTTTATTTAATAGTTGCATGGTTATTTTTATCAAGTATTAGTGAATCAAATGGAAGAAATTAGAGAAAATTTGTAAATTTTTTAAAAAACGAAAATTAAAGATTTGAGGGGCCATTTGAACTCCGATTTTGGTAAATTTTATATGTACGTACTCGTGGCAAGACGAGGATTCCGAAAATGTGAGTTTTATAATTTTTCGAGAAGCGTACCGAAAGTCGGGTTTTGGCAACTTTGTGGTTTTTGGTGTAATTCGAGTTGTTTCGATTGGGTAATGTCCCTTTAGCCTATTCTTATGCATTTATATTGATTTTGATCAGATTCTACACCCGTGGAGGCCGATTCTCGTGGCTAGGGCATTGCGGACTAGTCTTCGAGCTGAGTCGAGGTGAGTAATGGGCGTGGGTGATGACCAGCGGGTTCGAAACCCCGGTATACCACTTTGTGACGCTGTATTGAGGCGAGACACTTACTCTCCTGTGAGTGCGGGGTCGAATGTGATTGGGGACTATGGCTTAGTCCGACCTGTTGATATTATACAGTGTTGTTGGCTATTATTGAGCCGGTGAACCTCCTACTTCGTTGTGGATATCTTTTGGGCTATGAGCCAGCTATTGGGATCCCGCGAGGATCGTTGTTATTGTTTCTATGATATTGACATGCTATTTTGATACCAGTCCTGAGCTATTACTGTCTAAAATAGTTTTCCAAACTCTGAAATTTCTGATATACTGATAAAAAGAGTTTTCAAATACTATTTTTGAGCCTGTGAGGCTGCATTGCATTATAGCTGACTGGTAGTGGATCGGGCTGCGCGCCGCAGCGTATCATGATATTATGCTTGGGCTGTAGGAGCCCCTCCGGAGTCTGAACCCCCACAGTGAGCACGGGTACCCAAATGGATCGGGCTACGCGCCGTAGCGGTCATATTCATGCATTGCATTGCATTTAGCTACACCTGTTAGCTGTTATATTGTTTTGATGATATTGTTGGTACAGATACTTTCATGTTGATATTGTTGCAAGGTATTTTGATTATAGCTTTACGTAGTGCTATATTGTGATTTCTTACCTTCGCTGTCTTACCCTTGCTTATTACCACTGAGTCTGGAAGTACTCACCCTGCACCTTGTGTGCAGATCTAGGTACGTCACAGCAGCCCTAACCCAGTAGCTGCTCGGAGTTACTTTTCTGGATAGTCAAGGTAGCTGCCGCGTCCGCAGGACCTGACTCACTTTCCAGCTTACTTTTATTCATGTTGTTATCTATTTCCGCGCTTGAGCACTGTTGTAGACACTATTATACTTTGTATACTCTGTAGAGGCTCATGACTCGTGACCCTTGGTCCTTGGGAGTTTTATTGTTTTGGGACGTGATCCTCGTACTTGGTTATTCCATTACTGTTATTCTATCTTTGTTTATGCCTAAAATGGTTAAAATTGAGCTAATAGCTCCGTGAGTTCTGTTGATTGGTCGGGATGGCCTAGCAGTGTGCTGGGCGCCATCACGACCGGGTTTGGGGTCGTGACAAGAAATCATCCTTCTGTTAATTTTTGTCAAAAAAATTAACAGGCACGTGGATATCTCCCTAATGTTTCCAAAACTGCCCCTCCCTCCCAATCATCTTTCATCTTCAAAAACAGATATTACATATGACATGAGGTAATATGTATTCATAGATATAAGTTAGTTACTACAAAGACAAAATAAAGTTTTAGGAATCAAATACCTCTCAGGTAAGGCTGATGGGTGACTCTGTGCTCGGGGCAGTGGCATGGATTCCCTGAATGATGGGAATTAACTTAGTTAATCTTATAACTATTTCCAAAAATTACAAAATTAATTGATAGTTAAGCCCACAGGAAAACTACTTATATTATAATTCTTATTAAATATAATGGAATTATAGCTAATTAATGTGTGGATGACTAAATTTATAGAATTTAAATAGCATCAATGTAATTATGTGATAATTTTACTATCTTAGTAAGTTTCTAATTGTCATAAATTAAACTATACATTGAATATAAAAATTGAGAATTAAATATGATAAAGGTGCATGAAGAGGAACATATTTCTCTTATGACTATTACTTGATATTTTATAATTTTTATATAATTCGATATTATTAAGTTTAACTTCAAAAAAGAAAGAATTTAATATGGTTGATATAGGAGAGTATACCAAAACTAACTAGTATAGCATAACTCGTATTAAATAAATTATACTTGTAGTTTTCTATACAATATAAATAAGCATGTAATTAATTTTTATTAGATTTGAACAAGCAATATCAAATTTGAACAATATGTTTGTATCTATCCACAGTGATCACTAATTATATACTCAATTTAGATAAATATAAAAGTATTATATTTAATGGTCTAATACAATGTTAATAACCTAATGAATATCATAATCTAATTAAAGACTAAAATTTGGAAGTTAATACAATTGAAATAGGAGTAAATAACAAAACTAATCGAAAAAATTGTAAAGAATATATTATATTATAGAATATTGTTATTTCGTGTTAGTTGATATTTCCATTTTACTTGGTGTAAATTATGTATTTAATTTTCTGTATTTTTCATAGATAATTCTTACATACTTTTACTTGTTAGTACTTATATTTTTCTCATTGATGGTATTTATATTAAGTAAGGAAAAAAAGGAAATAAATAATATATTATCAAAAAAAAAAAAATGTAGTGTTGTATCTTATGATATGTATTATGTACAACCTTGAAAATTATAATGTAGTGTTGGGAGGAGCCACAATTAGTCTACAAAAATGAGATGAAAATTCTTTCAACTTTTTTTTTTTAAAAAAAAGCATATGGTTTGGTTTCTTATCTTGTTGATTTTCCTCTTGTTATATGCTAAATATTCTTGTAAAACCCTAGCCAACCTTTTCACTCTCTAGCGAAGCAAAGTAAGCACTTTAACTTATAGATTGGTAAAAAGTAGAACCACTGTATCAAGCGAGATCCATAAGATCTGGACACACTTTTAAGAAATTGTGAATGATCTTGACAAAAAATTATAGTATGTATAAAGAGAGAGAGAGAGAGAGTTATCCCAATGTAAGAATGCTTACCAATTAATCTGAATAGAAAACCTAGAAATGACGGTAGGAGAAAGAAAATGTAAGAGTGGGAGAGAGAGGCTCTGCAAGATTCAAGAGAGGAACATGGTATTCTGAGTGTGATAATCAAGAAGAACGGCTTAGCTTGTAAGAGTGGGAGAGAGAGAGAGAGAGGCTCTGCAAGAAAATGTATTTTGCAAGAAGAGGCAAATAAGTAGAAGATGATAACAAATGATGCATTTATATTTCATGCAACAACTACTTTTTTCCCTTTTAGGAAACCTAAGACTAGAATTTAATTAAGGACATGCTCCCTACCTAATTCACCATTTATTCTATCCAACCTAAAAAATTAAATAATTTCTATTCTACTTTATTTTAAAAAAAATAAAATCTTGGTTTGAAAATGTGCCAAGCAATTACTTAGTATGAAAATACATAAATTTTGTTTGGTTCTATTTTCCGTGTTTCTCATAGCAAAATACATAAAACTTTGCTATAAGAGTTGAATATCATTCATAAATTATTACATTCAAATATGAAATGAAATCTAAAATTTATCACATAAATGAGTGATTGTGAAATTTTTTAGTTGAAGCTAGACACTACATTATTTTAGACAAAACCTCATCAAAGCTAAATTGAATATTATATAGGGACAACATAAAAATCATCATGAAATGTTTATATATCAGTGACAAAAATAAGTACAATATTTTGTAGCTAATGTTCGCATTATTTAGCTACAAAATTTTTAATTATCGCTATTTTAATAACTCTTTTTTGTGATGAAACTTTTTTGTATCTAAATGTAAGTATTTATTAAGACAAAAACTATTTTGTCACAAATAGTATACAACATCAATGACAAAATTATTTCGTCTCTAAAAACGTTATATTTGTCACTAAATATTTTTTATTATACGTCGCCAACTCATTTTTTGGTGGGAAAATTTAGTGGACAAAACTTTGCTACAAAAAATTGTTTTTCGTCACTAAAAGTATGTGGCTCTGTATTCAGATACGAAAGATTTTTTTTGTCACGAAAAGTGAATAATTAGTGACAATTTTTTGGATGTCGCTATTAATTTCGTAGCTAAATATCACATTTATTGTAGTGGAGGAACATGGGGGCGGGGGAAGTAATATTCTGAGTATGATAAGCAAGAAGAGGCAAATACTTGGTGAGCCCGGAACCAAAGTAGGTTATTTTTTAATTTTTGTAACCTTTATACGTTTAAAAAAAAAACCAAAGTATATACAATGCCGCAATAATTGGCGTTGTATTTAACGGTGTTAAACTACAACGCCACTAATTGTGGCGTTGAACATGTCAGAGACAGTTCTCACATGTTCAACGCCACAATTAGTGGCGTTGTACATATTATTAAAACCCTACATATGCCCGTCTTCTTCCTCACTTCCCCTCCCCCATTTTTTTTTATCAAAACAGTCGGTCCCCCCATTCCCCACAGCAGCAATCTTCCGTTTTTTTTAAAAAAAAAATTTTTGTCGCCCCGGTTTGTTCGTGTTGTGTAAGAAGTGGTCCCACTATAGTTTAAGGCTATTGGTATCGTGGATATACGGGGTTGGAGGCATTATATTCATCTTGTTCATCCGTAAAAAATCAAATTCGAGGTACGTTTCATATTACTATTATTTTGTTTGTATTTTAGATTATATGTTAGTTTTAATTAGTTTATGTTATTTTTCGAATTAGTATGTGTAATTTATCCGGATTAGTATATTAATATATATGCTTTCATGTTAATATTTTGTTTATATATATTTTTGTAATTTATATTATTTGTTAGTTGTAAAATACAGACCTTTTTAGCGTAGTAAAACATACACTCTTTTAGGCTAGGAAATTTTAGAGCCTTGTAGCGTAGTAATGTGTAGTATTTAGCTTGGATTGTTGATCCTCAAAATTAACTTATTAAAAATTATCGAACCCGGGAGCTAAAAAATTATCGAACCCGGGAGCTCAAAAATTATCGAGTCCGGGACCCATATTATCAGCAATTTGTAGAATTAAATTATTTAAAGTAACTTTAAATTATAAAAAAAATACATAACGATTAATAATAGTTTGGTTCCGCTGGGCCTCAAAAATATCGAGCCTCGGACCCATATTATCAGCAATTCGTACAATTAAATTATTTAATGTGTAACTTTAAATTATAAAAAAATACATAACAATTAATAATAGTTTGGTGCCGCTGGGCCACAAAATTAAGTTATTAAAAATTATCAAACCCGGGAGCTCAAAAATATTAATTTAGACAATTAAATTATTGTAAACATATTTTTTAATTATAAAAAAATATATAGCTATTAATAATAGTTTGATGCCGCTGGTCCTCAAAAATATCGAGCCCGGGACCCATATTAGCAGCAATTTGTACAATTAAATTATTTAAAATGTAACTTTAAATTATAAAAAAATTACATACCGATTAATAATAGTTTGGTGCCGCTGGGCCTCAAAAATATCGAGACCGGGACCCATATTATCAGCAATTTGTACAATTAAATTATTTTAAATATAACTTTTAATTATAAAAAAATACATAGCTATTAATAATAGTTTGGTGCCGCTGGGCCTCAAAAATATCGAGCCTGGGACCCATATTATCAGCGATTTGTATAATTAAATTATTTAAAATGTAACTTTAAATTATAAAAAAAATGCATAACGATTAATAATAGTTTTGTGCCGCTGGGCATAAAAAATACCGAGCCCGGGACCCATATGTTATTAATTTAGACAATTAAATTATTGTAAATATATTTTTTAATTATAAAAAAAAATATATATCTATTAATAATAGTTTGGTGCTGCTGGACCTCAAAAATATCGAGCCCGGGACCCATATTATCAGCAATTTGTACAATTAATTTATTTAATGTGTAACTTTTGTAAGTTATTAAAAATTTTAATTTTACAGTCGACGACATGGATGCGCCCATACATCCTGGCCCTAGGAGCTCAGATCTATTAGGCCTACAGCCCCAACATCAATCAGAGTACATCTGGGATGGGCAGTTCTTGACACAGACATTCCGGGCTCGGAGAGTCGATGTCTTGTGGGAGTTCTTCAGTGTGCGTGATTTACATCCTAGAGTCATCCATCACTTGGAGGAGATGGGTTTCTATAGGATTATTCGCATTGGCCGGATACGGCTTGACTATTCCTTGATCACGGCCATCATTGAGCAGTGGCGACCGGAGACGCACACCTTCCACCTTCCCATTGGCGAGGCCACTATTATGTTGCAGGACGTGGAGGTTTTATATGGCCTGTCAGCCGATAGGTTGCCTGTTCTTTTTCCTGCGACCATGAGGCATTTTCCGCGCGAGGCGTATTTGTCACGACCCTAGTTCACCAATCGTGAACTTGTCATGACGGCACCCAGCCTTCGTGACTAGGTAAGCCTAACACGATGCGGAATATACAATTTCATGAAAGAAGATAAGATAACAACGGAATAATGTAAATGAAATGTAATAAGTGCAGCTCGGCACATACACTTCGCCAAAACACACTAGCAACATACTCCAAGACCCGGATACCCACGGGCAACACAAACTAAGAAAGAGTACAACTGTGGCTCTATACATCAAGAATGTCTATACAACGAAAACAAGGGAAATAACTGATATCACTAATGAGAATAGAATGGGACTCTCCGGATCCGCGGACGTAGCAGATCATACCTCAAGTCTCCTCACAGTACTCCTAAATCACCTGTAATGTGTCTGATCTGATGTACCTAGATCTGCATAACAAAAGTGTGCAGAAGAGTAGTATGAGTACACCACGGCGGCACTCAGTAAGTGCCAAGCCTAACCTCAATGGAGTAGTGACGAGGAAGGTCAGGGCCCTACCGAGAGACAATAACACAATGATAATAACAATAATAAGCAGATTAAATAAGAATGAGTCTAAAGTAACAACAATAAAGTAATTACTGCAACCGTCTACAATTAAGCTAACAACGAGTAACAAACACAACATAAATTCAAATCAACAAGTCTAAGATCTACGGGAATTGAACCTGCAGTCCCTACATCAGTGTCTCTGGGTCTCCGGGAATCGAACCCGCAGCCCAAGGATCTCTGGGAATTGAACCCGCAGTCCGTACCTCAATATATCAGGATCTCCGGGAATCGAACCCCTAGTCCATGTCTCAATAGCTCAGGATCTCCGGGAATCGAACCCGCAGTCCGTGTCTCAATAGCTCAGGATCTCGGGGAATCGAACCTGCACTCCGTGTCTCAATAGCTCGGGATCTCCGAGAATCAAACCCGCAGCCCGTGTCTCAATATCTCAATAAACTCTGGGTCTTCGGGAATCGAACCCACAGCCCTTGGATCTTCGGGAATCGAACCCGCATCCCTTAGATCTCCAGGAATCGAACCTGCAGTCCACCAACACAAACAATAAAAAGGAAAGCACAGAGAAATATGAAATACATAACTACAATTACACCAAACCAGTATCAACCAATTCCAAGAAGTTCAAGTAAGACAAATAGGCACTTAGATAGATAATCCTATCTAACCATGCCTTTCTAACGAATATCAGGTAAATGGTACAATTTAATCAGCTAAATAACAGAATCATCATGATTTGAACAGTTCAAGTAAGGTGGTTTCCAACAATCTGCGCATGTACACGCCCGTCACCTCGCGTAGAAATCATTTAAATTAACACATAATATCCTAGGGGAGAAGGTTCCCCCACACGAGGTTAGACAAGCCACTTACCTCGATTCTAGTACGAAACCGCTAAGAGACAACTCTCTTTCCACGAGTATCAGCCTCCACAGGTGTAGAATCTGATCAAAGTCAATAGAAATACATCAAAATAGGCCAATTGGGCATTACCCAATCGAAAGAACTCGAAAAATAATCAAAATCACGAAATTGGCAAAACTCGAGCCCGGGGCCCACGTCACGAAAAATTCTGAAATTCACATTTTTGGAATCCTTGTCTCGTCACGAGTCCGTACATACCAAATTCACAAAAATCGGAGTTCATTTGACCCCTTAACTCACCATTTCTATCCAAGAGGGTTTTCTACCCTTTTCAACAAAAATTCTCAAATTAAACACCAAAACTTGCAATAGATTCGAGTTATACAACCAAAATTGAGTTAAGAGTACTTACCCCGTTGTTCTCTATGAAAATCGGACCAAAAATTGCCTTATCCGAGCTCCAAATCGCAAAAATGGAAAATGGGTTCGAAGTCCCATTTCCAAAACTTAACATTCTGTCCGGCACTATTCACGTCATTGTTCACTGTTCACTGTTCACCCGCACGGTTACTGTTCACGCACGGGTACTGTTCACTGTTCATAAAATGCAGCAGCTTTTTTTTAAAGAAAATTGCAGCACAGGAATTTTTAACTAAAATGGTTCTAACTCCATCATACTAACTCGGAATTCGACGATTCTTTTTCCTATGGCTCCGTAATTTTGATACGAATCTAGTGGTTCAAACAAAACTGAATTTAGAGCTAATTTGCTCATTTCAATACCAATTTAGCTCGTTAAACAATTAACTTACATATCGCGTCAAAAACCCAATCGCGACTTGATGAAATTAAACCAAAATTTTCAGATCAGTTCTATAATTCATGATTTAAATTCTCGAAGTCTCGAAATCAAATTTGGATCTCTAGAACTAAAAATAGACCTTTGGATCATTACATTTATGCTCAAAACAGCAAAACTTCCAAAAATGACCCGTTGGACATCCGCCCGAGACCCCCGAGACCTCAACCAAATATATAGACATGATCTATTACCTCATTCCAACTTGCTCGAATCCTAAAATCACTATCGTTAACATCAAAGTCGTCCGTTTTCAGCAAATTCAAGCTTAAGTTTAACTATAACTTTCAAAATTCTTATTCGATCAAAAACCCGACCAAACGACGTCCGAATGACCTGAAAATTTGCAGACATGTCCAAAATAACCTATCGAAGCTGCTGCAACTATTGGAATTCCATTCCGACTCCCGGAGCAAAATCTCACCTATCGATCGGATTTCCAAAAATTTCAAACTTCGGCATTTCAAGCGTAATTAAGCTACAGACCTCCAAAATACATTCCGAACGCGCTCCCAACCCCGAAATCACCTAACGGAGCTAACGGAACCATCATATTTTCGTTCCGAGGTCGTCTCAATACTGTTCCGTATACGTGCCATTTTTCAACTATAAGGCTCTCATTTAGGGACTAAGTGTCCCAAAACACTCCAAATTCTAAAACCGAACCTCCCGGCAAACAACAATAGCAGAATGTACTTAGGGGAATAGCTAAATTGGGGATCGGGGCGTAAATTTCAAAAACGACCGGCCGCGTCGTTACATCTTCCCATACTCAAAAGATTCGTTCGTCCTCAAACGAGCATAGAGAACATACCTGGAGTGGTGAAGAGATGAGGGTACTGGTTGTGCATATCCTGCTCGGTCTCCCAAGTCACCTCCTCGGCCGACTGACCCCGCCACTGGACCTTCACTGAAGCGATGTTCTTTGACCTTAGCTTCCTGATTCGCCTGTCCCGGATGGCCACTGGGTCCTCAACATAAGGCGGATCCTCGTCTAGCTGAACAGAAGTGAAATCCTACACGTGCGACGGGTTACCATGGTATCTCCGGAGCATAGAGACACGAAATATAGGATGGACCCCGGCTAGGCTGGGGGTAAGGCCAGCTCATAAGCAACCTCCCCAACACGCCTCAAAATCTCAAAGGGGCCAATAAATATCGGACTCAGCTGAGCACATTAGCCTGATATAATCTGAAGATATTCCCTTTTGTTCAAACAATTAAGTCTTAGAGCCTAATTCTAACATCCAGAATTCTATGTCAAGCCTGTTTTTATCAAGAGATCACTCAATTATTCCTCACACGCCGTCCTCAATCATGAATGCATAACTTTGCTGGATTCTTACCTTGCAACAAAAAATCCATAGGACCACGATAATATTTTATGACCAAATTAGCCAAAAATTCAATGAATTAGATGCTCCCATTGCACCTCATGATCTACATAGGTCTTGTTCTAACTTTTACAATACTGACACGACGGAGGAGATGTGCCGGTATTCATAACCAACTGCTGAATCAACAATTCATTGGGTCTATACTCCTGACAAGGTCCATTACATTTTCCTAACCCAGAGAATGATCTTTTTCTCTATAATATACTTCATATAATCAGTTTGCACTGACCCCAAATCCCATAACCTCATCTTACCCAGTACGATCTGCTCAGGCAATAAGCCACCTCAGACATAATCAAAAGTCCTACAAGATGACACAATGTGTCAGTAGGCCACTAATTCGTACGTGATACAAAAGGAAGGCGAACACTAGAGAGAACCATTCAACTCTCACACTAACATGGACTTCCTCAGAAAAATAGGAAACAAAACACATAAAAGCAAATATGGACACTGAAATAAACATCACACTGTTGCGGCGTGCAACCCGATCCCAACAATATACCCATGGCGGCGTGCCACCCGATCCAAATAATATAACCATGGCGGCATGCCACCCGATCCAAACATGAAACTCACACAAGGAGATATACATCGAGATGAATATCTCATCACATCAAAATATCGAATATCGATCATAAACACACTAAGGTGCATAATACCATCCCCAGGGAAACATATAGCATTATAGGCTACAAACTCAAGCACAACTGAGGTGTGATACATGATCTGAATCTCAAGAGCCATACTGCTCATATAATATCACCGTTGTGCGGAACCTCAACACATAAGGAATTTACCAAGCCATCTCATAAATTATAAGGGCGCAATATATCTTTGCATGAATTAGCTGACCACGAAATAAGAGCGTGACTATTGTAACGACCCGACCGGTCGTTTTTGAAAATTATGCCCCGATCCCCAATCTAACTATTTTCCTAAGTTCATCTCTTCTATTGTAGTTCGCCGGGAGGTTCGGTTATAGAATTTGAAGCGTTTTGGGACACTTAGTCCCTAAATGAGAGCCTTATAGTTGAAAAATGGCCCGTATTTGGAATAGCATTAAGACGACCTCGGAATGGAAATCCGATGGTTCCATTAGCTCCGTTAGGTGATTTTGGGGTTGGGAGCGCGTTCGGAATGTATTTTGGAGGTCCGTAGCTCAATTAGGCTTGAAATGCCGAAGTTTGAAATTTTGGCGAATCCGAACGATAGGTGAGATTTTGATCCGGGGGTTAGAATGGAATTACGACAATTTCTGTAGCTTTGTTATGTGATTTTGGATATGTCCGCAAATTTCCAGGTCATTCGGACGTCGTTTGGTCGGGTTTTTGATTAAATGCGTGTTTTGGAAGTTTTAGAAGAACTTAAGCTTGAATTCGATGAAATTTGATGGTATTGGCGTTGTTTGATGCATGTCGATGATTGGAACAAGTTTGAACGATGTTTTAGGAGGTGTTAGTATTTTTGGCTGAGGTCCCGGGGCCTCGGGGTGATTTCGGATGGTTAACGGGAACTTTTGAAGTTGGAAAACTTCATAATAGGCGAAGATGTAAATGAGTGTGCACAAGACCTCACTTTAAACGATCATATCTCCCGTTATATAAAGAGTTGTGTGAGCTACAACCTATCAAATTAAAGCCCTTTGAGTCTAGTTTCCAACGCAACAAACCGTTCGTCATTTGGAGGTGTAAACAGAAAGTTATGATCCTTTTGCTGGGCATGTGTCAGTAGAGCGGCCTTAGCGCGGGCGCGCTAATTGCTCGCGCTAATGGGTTATTTACTGCCTCAACCCGCGCTAATTAGCGCGGGCGCGCTAGTAGCAGGCAACTAAATACCCCAAGACCGGGTATAGAGAGTTCCAAAGTCATTTTTGGGGCAAGGGCTTGCTCTCTCAAGAGGAATCCGTCCTACTCTTCATTTCTATGATCCAAGGTAAGATTTTTGGAGTATTTTGAGTTGATTACTACTCCTAAACACTTATATTAACATGAATTAATCTTGAAAATCTTTATATTTTCAAGAAATTCCTTCAAGAACTCAAAAGGGGGTTTTGCAAGATTTCTTCCAAAAGGTAAATCCTACACCTTAGACTTATATATATGGGTATATTATGGGAATATGAGTATGAATCAAGTATTACAACTTATGGCATGGTAATTGAAAGTCATAAATTCCCAATTTAAATACATGAACATGGTAGGGATTTAAAGGTGTTTATTTGATGAAATTTTGTTGGTTGGGTGTGAATGGATGGTCATACATGTGTATTTGGAAGTTATAAATTGGTTAGGAATGATGGTGAGATGAATTGTTGGTTAATGGTGATAGTTGGAAGAACCAATACTATAGTTATGAGGTAAAAATAACCATGCCTACAAGGTGTTTGATAATATGCATAAATGGCATAAGTTATGGAATTTATTATCAATATTGGCCCTATTGAATGTTGAATTGTAGATTGAAGTTACATAACTATATTGGATCATCGTAGTATCATTAAGGGGCAAATTTCGGATATGTATGGCTAAAAACGCCATCTTTTAGAAATCGAGCTTCATCGATGTTTGTGTGATCTTGGTCATTTTTCATAATTTTTCGTATTAGCTTAGAATTTAATTGTAGAATAAATTACTTGAATTATTATTTACAATTTGCAATTTAATTGGATAGAGTTGAGCCACTCGGAGTCGGATACTCGTGGCAAGGGAGTCGTTTCTTAGCGGCTTTGTACCGGAATTGAGGTAAGTGGCTTGTCTAACCTCGTGTGGGGGAACTTCCACCCCTAGGATTTTTATGTGAAAGTTTAAATGCCTTGTACGCGAGGTGACGAGCGTGTACATGCGCTGGTTGTTGAACACATACTTTATATAAAATGCCTAATTTGTGATATCCCTGTTTTTTTTGCCGATTAATCTGATATTCTTACCCGGTAGTAGTTAGAAAATCATGGTTAGGTAGTACTTTATGACTAGTTTCCTAATTGCCTTACTTGAGCTTCTTGATAGTTGTTGGCACTAATTTTGGTAAAGTTGTAGTTAAGCATATTATATTCTCTCTGCGTTTTCCTTTATTTGTTATGTTTGTGGAGTGCGGGTTCAATTCCCGGAGACCCAGGGCTGTGGGTTCGATTCCCAGAGACCCGGAGTGATATTGGTAGGGACTGCGGGTTCGATTCCCGAGATCCTGAGTTATTGGTTGTGGACTGCGGGTTCGATTCCCGGAGACCCAGGGCTGTGGGTTCGATTCCCAAAGACCCGGCATGATATTGGTAGGGACTACGGGTTCGATTCTCGAGATCCCGAGTTATTGGTAGGGACTACGGGTTCGATTCCCGAGATCCTGAGTTATTGGTAGGGACTGCGGGTTCGATTCCGGAGATCCTGAGTTATTGATTATTTATTGAGATATGGGCTGCGGGTTCGATTCCCGGAGACCCAGAGGTACTGTCAATGGGACTGTGGGTTCGATTCCCACAAGTCCTGGACGTGTTTTATTGAGTTGGTTATTTGTTGTTAGCTTAATTGTAGACGGTTGCAGTAATCATTTTATTGTTGTTATTGCGGGAGTTATTATCATTTAAACTGTTTATTATTGTTATCATCACTATATTATTGTTTCTCAGTAGGGCCATGACCTTCCTCGTCACTACTCCATCGAGGTTAGGCTTGGCACTTACTGAGTACCGCCGTGGTGTACTCATGCTACTCTTCTGCACACTTTTGTTGTGCAGATCCAGGTACATCAGAGCAGGCTCGTGCTAGGTGATTTTCGCAGCTTTTCTGGAGACCTCGAGGTATGATCTGCTACGTCCGCGGATCCGGAGGCTTTCCTTCTATTCTAGTAGTACTAGTTGACATTTTTCTTCATTTCGTTGTTAGATACTCTTTACACATAGAGCCACAGTTGTATTTTCTCTTTTAGTCCGTGTTACCGTGGGGTTCCGGATCTTGGTAGTGTTTTATTTATTGTGTGACGGATGTATGTGCCAAGCGGCACGAATTACATATCTTTTTATGCTATTTTTCCGCTGTTTCTTATTTAAGTGTTTATAACTTGTATCTTCCGCAACATGTTAGGCTTACCTAGTCGTGGGGACTGGGTGCCATCACGACATGTTCACAATTGGTGAACTAGGGTCGTGACAAGTTGGTATCGGAGCTCTAGGTTCATAGGAGTCACGGGACACAGACCGGTTACTTAGAGTTCTCGCTGATTGATACAGAGACGTCTGTAATTATCTACGGGGGGCGATGTAACTGTTTAGGAAACTCTTCAATTCTTTGAATTCCTTATCGTGCGCCATTTATTCGGTTAGAGCCTATGTCATATGTTCTTTTGCATCCACTCGTGTATTGAAATTGCGCACTCGGTATCAAGTATGCGCCGACGGTTCGTGATGTTGCACATGGATTTCAAGGGAGTCAAGAATTTACTCAACCATTGTTACCGCGTGTCATCCATAACGATAATGCAAGAGAATTGAGAGATCTTCAATTGTGCACATGGGGGTGCACTAGATTCCGACATTCGATTGTTAAGTACGGTCTTGAGAAGGTTTACTTAACTACCAAATCGTCACAACAATGGTAAAATCACAAGGTGGATGTAGATCTAAAGATAGTTGGTGGTAATAAAAACTATATGGTTCACATGAGATATCTATTTAGCGAAGGATTCAGACAGCAGAGATACTGGTGGGAAATGAGTTTAACTGTCTTAAGAAGGACATGTACCAAACGAATGTCTTGGGCTGTCTTATGATGAAGATGTATAAATGATAAGGGCTATTGTCATGGATTAGCAAGATGTATCGTAAGGCTTCGTGCCAAGTGAAAGGATTTCACTATTAACGATCAAATGATGGGTCATGTGTCATATCAGATTTGGCATGCGATGTATTTATGTGCTATTCAAAAAGTTCTTGAAAACTTGCGGATGGGCAAGAGTTGGGGCTCGTATGGTATGATGTTGGGACTTTTGATGTTCCTGTGTCCCTAATAAACTCTACATTTTATTATCAGCAGGGAAATATTCGACAAAGGCTACATGGTGCTTCGTAGGCGTGTGAGAATCATAGTATGTTTTAAGATATCGTTGGTAGAGAATGCTCGGTGCATGGAGCGAGAAAATGTTTTGTTGTATTGGGATGAGGTCATACACTATGGTGTTAGAGTACTAATAGAGCACATGTGGTTATATTCGTTGGATCAAGCGAGTTGTAGTGGAATAATAGTAAATGACTTGAGAGAATGATTCAAATGTGTGCGAGAGTCGTGTAATAGTGGCTTTGGGCTAAGTGGGAGAGTCCCACCGCTTAAGATTGGGTCGCATGGTTAATTACCTGTGTGAATACTGGATACTAGCGTATTAATGGGTTATTGCAGCTACGGAAAAAGACCACGAGTGGTAATTTGAGTATATGAATTGTTGAATGCATGTTATGGTTAGCCTTACTGGCTCAGGTTCAAACTTGAGGGAAAAATTTATGATTTATGCCTCGTATAGGTGCAGGCTTCGCGGGAAGTGATCCCGTTGGGTGCTTTATTGAGAGGGTATTCATATGTTATGAAAATTGGGTGAGTGTGGTTGAAATAAGCTAGGTATTGAAGGGAGATATTTACATTTCTAAGGCAATCCAGGATAAACTGGAAGGAAGTAGACTGATTAGCCATAGCTGAGTTGGCATATTGATGTCAATGATCGGTTCATGCAACATGATCGAGTTATGCATGTGATTTGTGGCGGTGCATTTGAGACTTGTCGGCCATAGTGATTGATGTTATTATGAAGTATTCTTCTGTTAAGGGCCTGTTACGAGTAGGCAGATCTCGGGAAGGGTTATGGTGGCTTGGACCACTACTTAGATATTGGCATATTCGATGGCTTTGAGAATTCGCCGTATGTTGTTATAGCTCTCTTGTAGTGAGTTAAATGGAAGGTCTTATGTGATGAAGTATTAGCCTATCGTTAGTTCTAGCGCTATGATGGAAATTGTGTCTTTCGTATATCGGCACGTGATGTGCAGTGAGTAGTATGAAATTTAAAGTAAGGACCAAGATCACAGTTTGGTCAATGAATGTGATATAAAGAGCTCGGATGAGCAGGAAAGGAGTTTCAGTGTTTTGAGTAAGATGGGTATTAACATTAGTATCATTTGAGATCGGTGTTCTATGAGAAAGGCTTTGCATCCCGGTTAGGGACTCCTGATCGCTTTTCAATGTTAGTGCAGCCGGTGGGTTGAATGTGCATGCCCGTTTAATTATTCGGAGGATGGTGGGAGCTTGACCCACAAGAAGAGTGTATAAGTGTGACTTGTAGTCACTTGATTGGTTAGAAATTTAAACCAAGTATGAGGATTTTGGTGATATCATTCATTTGAGAATTTATGCCTGGAGGGCACTCTGCTTATTGGGTTATAGACCTGTGAAATATTATTGACTTAGCTTGGCACGACCAGGATAAACTTAAGGTCGGTGGATAGATTTAAATGTGGAAGTGAGCCTTGCATCAGGCCGGTTATGTTTCTTCCAGTAATGCGCCCTTTATAGAGGGATAGTCGCGGTCTTATTTTCGCGGTTAGTTAATTCATGTAAATATATATTGCACCGTGTGAGTGTGAGACAGCTTGGTAAGTTCCTTATGTGTTGGGGTTTCGCTCAGCGGTGATGTTATATGAGCATGATGGCTCTTAAGACTCAGATCTTATATCGCACCTCAGTTGTGCTTGAGTTTGTAGCCTATAGCGCTATATGTTTCATTGTGTCTGATATCATGCACCTTAGTGTGCTTATGATCGATATTCAGTATTTTGATGTGACGAGCTATTCAGCTCGACATATGACTCCTTGTGTGAGTTTTATATTGTTGGGATCGGGTGGCACGCCGCCATGGATATATTATTGGGATCGGGTGGCACGCCGCCATGGTCATATTGTTGGGATCGGGTTGCACGCCGCAACAGTGTGATGTTTATTTCAATGTCTATAATTGGTTTTATGTGTTCTGTTTCCTATTTTCTGAGGAGGGTCCATGTTTATGTGAAAGTTGAATAGTTCTCTCTAGTGTTCGCCTTCCTTTTGTATCACGTACGAATCAGTAGCCTACTGGCACATTGTGTCATCTTGTGGGACTTTTGATTATGTCTGATGTGGCTTATCGCCTGAGCAGTTCGTACTGGGTGAGATGAGATTATGTGATTTGGGGTCAGTGCAAATTGATTATATGAAGTATATTATAGAGGAAAGGATCATCCTCTGGTTTAGGACAAGGTAATGGATCTTGTCGGGAGTATAGACCCAATGAATTGTTGATTCAGTAGTTGGTTATGGATATCGGCACATCTCTTCCGTCGTGTCAGTATTGTAAAAGTTGGAACGAGACCTATGTAGATCGTGAGGTGCAATGGGAGCATCTGATTCGTCGAATTTTTTTTTGTTGGCTAATTTGATCATAAAATATTATCGTGGTCCTGTGGATTTTGTGTTGCAAGGTAAGGATCTAGCAAGATTATGCAGTCATGTTTGAGGACGGCGTTTGAGGAATATTGAGTGATCTCTTGATGAAAACAAGTCTGACACAGAATTTCGGATGTTGGAATTAGGCTCTAAGACTTAATTGTTTGAACAAGAGGGAATATCTTCAGATTATATCAGGCTAATGTGCTCAGCTGAGACCTAGATTTATTGGCCCTTTTGAGATTTTGAGGCATGTTGGGGAGGTTGCTTATGAGCTGGCCTTACCTCCCGGCCTAGCCGGAGTCCATCCCGTATTTCATGTCTCCATGCTCCGGAGATACCATGATGACCTGTTGCATGTGTTGGACTTCACTTCTGTTCAGCTAGACGAGGATCTGCCTTATGTTGAGGAGCTAGTGGCCATCCTGGACAGGCAAGCCAGGAAGCCAAGGTCAAAGAATATCACTTAAGTAAAGGTTCAATGGCGGGGTCAGCCGGCCAAGGAGGCGACTTGGGAGACCGAGCAGGATATGTGCAACTAGTACCCCCATCTTTTCACTACTCCAGGTATGTTTTCTATGCTCGTTCGAGGACGAACGAATCTTTTAAGTGTGGGAAGATGTAACGACCCGACCGGTCGTTTTTGAAAATTATGCCCCGATCCCCAATCTAACTATTTTCCTAAGTTCATCTCTTCTATTGTAGTTCGCCGGGAGGTTCGGTTATAGAATTTGAAGCGTTTTGGGACACTTAGTCCCTAAATGAGAGCCTTATAGTTGAAAAATGGCCCGTATTTGGAATAGCATTAAGACGACCTCGGAATGGAAATCCGATGGTTCCATTAGCTCCGTTAGGTGATTTTGGGGTTGGGAGCGCGTTCGGAATGTATTTTGGAGGTCCGTAGCTCAATTAGGCTTGAAATGCCGAAGTTTGAAATTTTGGCTAATCCGAACGATAGGTGAGATTTTGATCCGGGGGTTAGAATGGAATTCCGACAATTTCTGTATCTTTGTTATGTGATTTTGGATATGTCCGCAAATTTTCAGGTCATTCGGACGTCGTTTGGTCGGGTTTTTGATTAAATGCGTGTTTTGGAAGTTTTAGAAGAACTTAAGCTTGAATTCGATGAAATTTGATGGTATTGGCGTTGTTTGATGCATGTCGATGATTGGAACAAGTTTGAACGATGTTTTAGGAGGTGTTAGTATTTTTGGTTGAGGTCCCGGGGGCCTCGGGGTGATTTCGGATGGTTAACGGGAACTTTTGAAGTTGGAAAACTTCATAATAGGCGAAGATGTAAATGAGTGTGCACAAGACCTCACTTTAAACGATCATATCTCCCGTTATATAAAGAGTTGTGTGAGCTACAACCTATCAAATTAAAGCCCTTTGAGTCTAGTTTCCAACGCAACAAACCGTTCGTCATTTGGATGTGTAAACAGAAAGTTATGATCCTCTTTCTGGGCATGTGTCAGTAGAGCGGCCTTAGCGCGGGCGCGCTAATTGCTCGCGCTAATGGGTTATTTACTGCCTCAACCCGCGCTAATTAGCGCGGGCGCGCTAGTAGCAGGCAACTAAATACCCCAAGACCGGGTATAGAGAGTTCCAAAGTCATTTTTGGGGCAAGGGCTTGCTCTCTCAAGAGGAATCCGTCCTACTCTTCATTTCTATGATCCAAGGTAAGATTTTTGGAGTATTTTGAGTTGATTACTACTCCTAAACACTTATATTAACATGAATTAATCTTGAAAATCTTTATATTTTCAAGAAATTCCTTCAAGAACTCAAAAGGGGGTTTTGCAAGATTTCTTCCAAAAGGTAAATCCTACACCTTAGACTTATATATATGGGTATATTATGGGAA
Source organism: Nicotiana noctiflora (assembly GCA_032618575.1). Taxonomy (NCBI): domain Eukaryota; kingdom Viridiplantae; phylum Streptophyta; class Magnoliopsida; order Solanales; family Solanaceae; genus Nicotiana; species Nicotiana noctiflora. The sequence continues at coordinate 7,643 of JASVEL010009556.1, read as the reverse complement.
TATGAGTATGAATCAAGTATTACAACTTATGGCATGGTAATTGAAAGTCATAAATTCCCAATTTAAATACATGAACATGGTAGGGATTTAAAGGTGTTTATTTGATGAAATTTTGTTGGTTGGGTGTGAATGGATGGTCATACATGTGTATTTGGAAGTTATAAATTGGTTAGGAATGATGGTGAGATGAATTGTTGGTTAATGGTGATAGTTGGAAGAACCAATACTATAGTTATGAGGTAAAAATAACCATGCCTACAAGGTGTTTGATAATATGCATAAATGGCATAAGTTATGGAATTTATTATCAATATTGGCCCTATTGAATGTTGAATTGTAGATTGAAGTTACATAACTATATTGGATCATCGTAGTATCATTAAGGGGCAAATTTCGGATATGTATGGCTAAAAACGCCATCTTTTAGAAATCGAGCTTCATCGATGTTTGTGTGATCTTGGTCATTTTTCATAATTTTTCGTATTAGCTTAGAATTTAATTGTAGAATAAATTACTTGAATTATTATTTACAATTTGCAATTTAATTGGATAGAGTTGAGCCACTCGGAGTCGGATACTCGTGGCAAGGGAGTCGTTTCTTAGCGGCTTTGTACCGGAATTGAGGTAAGTGGCTTGTCTAACCTCGTGTGGGGGAACTTCCACCCCTAGGATTTTTATGTGAAAGTTTAAATGCCTTGTACGCGAGGTGACGAGCGTGTACATGCGCTGGTTGTTGAACACATACTTTATATAAAATGCCTAATTTGTGATATCCATGTTTTTAGCCGATTAATCTGATATTCTTACCCGGTAGTAGTTAGAAAATCATGGTTAGGTAGTACTTTATGACTAGTTGCCTAATTGCCTTACTTGAGCTTCTTGATAGTTGTTGGCACTAATTTTGGTAAAGTTGTAGTTAAGCATATTATATTCTCTCTGCGTTTTCCTTTATTTGTTATGTTTGTGGAGTGCGGGTTCAATTCCCGGAGACCCAGGGCTGTGGGTTCGATTCCCAGAGACCCGAAGTGATATTTGTAGGGACTGCGGGTTCGATTCCCGAGATCCTGAGTTATTGGTAGGGACTACGGGTTCGATTCCCGAGATCCCGAGTTATTGGTAGGGACTACGGGTTCGATTCCCGAGATCCTGAGTTATTGGTAGGGACTACGGGTTCGATTCTCGAGATCCCGAGTTATTGGTAGGGACTACGGGTTCGATTCCCGAGATCCTGAGTTATTGGTAGGGACTAGGGGTTCGATTCCCGGAGATCCCGAGTTATTGATTATTTATTGAGACATGGGCTGCGGGTTCGATTCCCGGAGACCCGGAGGTACTGTCAATGGGACGGTGGGTTCGATTCCCACAGGTCCCGGACGTGTTTTATTGAGTTGGTTATTTGTTGTTAGCTTAATTGTAGACGGTTGCAGGTAATCATTTTATTGTTGTTATTGCGGGAGTTATTATCATTTAAACTATTTATTATTGTTATCATCACTATATTATTGTTTCTCGGTAGGGCCCCGACCTTCCTCGTCACTACTCCATCGAGGTTAGGCTTGGCACTTGCTAGTACCGCCGTGGTGTACTCATGCTACTCTTCCGTACACTTTTGTTGTGCGGATCCGGGTACATTCGAGCAGGCTCGTGCTAGGTGATTCCGCGACTTTTCGGAGACCTCGAGGTATGATCCGCTACGTCCGCAGATTCGGAGGCTTTCCTTCTATTCCGATAGTATTAGTAGATGTTTTCTCTCATGTCATTGTTAGATACTCTTTACACATAAAGCCACAGTTGTATTTCTCTTTTAGTCTGTGTTACCTGGGTTTCCGGATCTTGGTAGTGTTTTATTTATTGTGTGACGGATGTATGTGCCAAGCGGCACGAATTACATATCTTTTTATGCTATTTTTCCGTTGTTTCTTATTTAAGTGTTTATAACTTGTATCTTCCGCAACATGTTAGGCTTACCTAGTCGTGGGGACTGGGTGCCATCACGACATGTTCACAATTGGTGAACTAGGGTCGTGACAACTATCCTTCCATAAAGAGCGCATTGCTGAAATAAACACAACTGGCCTGACGTAAGGCTCACTTCCACATTTAAATCTATCCACCGAACTCAAGTCTATCCTGATCACGCCAAGCTAGACCAATAATATTTTACAGGTCCATAACCCGATAAGCAGAGTGCCCTCCAGGCATAAATTCTCAAATGGATGATATTACTAAAATCCTCATACTTGGTTTACATTTCTAATTAATCAAGTGACTACATGTCACACTTATACAATCTTCCTGTGACAAGCTCCCACCATCTTCCGAAATAATTAACGGGCCTAAATTCCGCATTGTCACACTGCATTAGTCACATTTCAACATACTTCAACTTTTAATAGCGCTTAATTACTTCAAAATTATTTTCTTCAGGATGTTACACTCTCCCCCACTTAGGGCCATTCATCCTCAAATACATAACTTAACCTATTCCTTTATTCACACATCTTAATATCTCAAATTTTTCTAACTCCCAAATTTTATCAAACATTTCGGCAAAGCCTCCCCTGTAATTAGGTCTATCCACCTGCTAGAGTAACACCAAAATAACTCCTAACAACACATCCACAATCCAATGAAACACCACCATATATATATATCAATAATACTAATCTCTGCATTACAAGCATCACTGTATGATAATGATATCTGGACATAAAACACGTCATATGCATGCCCATAATAGTTGTTCATAAATGAAAATATTGCCAATTAACCTTATGTTAACAAACATCTCATTTCAGACCTCCGCTTTACTCACAACGAAGCATGAATATCTCATAATTACTTACCCGAATTGACGAGTCACATTAAAAGCCACCTGGGCGCTTATCCCATAGACTAAAGCTCAACGTTTATAACACACAAAAAAATGACTAAATATGAAAAGAGAATACACAAGAAAATAAGCCTAACATGCATGACTCCTATTTAAAATATAGTACAAAATTTATAAATTTCATAAAATGAGAATTTTTAAACACATAAACTCTTCACCGCCAGGACCTTGTCCTTATATAAGATCCACCGTAGCTTCTAGCTCGGTTTAAAGCATTTCACATCATATAACTATTCGAGGATATCACCCTCAACTCTGAATTCACAAGTATTTGCACATTGTGCCAACTGAAAATTTTCATTTCCTTTCTTTCTTCTTTTCAACAATTCCCGTCAAACAGGATCACAACATATAATGAACCCTCATACCGATAGGGCATATAATTTACAATTGAAATTAATTATCCTGAAATCACATCAAAACCCACTCTAGTAAGTAATAGAAAGTCACTTTTAGCCTCATAGATATTTTTAGTGACCAACACATAATGATAGGGATAGCTATCTCCAAATAATAGTCCAACGTGAGTGTTCACATAAGTAGATTTCAGGATTACGAAGCTCACTCATTAGTGATGCATATTAAGAGGACTTGCCTCAGTTTTCAAACCAAATCAAGTTAAGGAAAAATATCCTTTTTTTTAACAATCAGAATTGTACATCAAATAACACCATCTGGTGTAGTGGCCTCAACCACACTATAGCAATTATATCAATGGGTCGGGCATCTACCTCTTAAGCGTTATCTACCTGTTCGTTCTACATATCTAACTTGTAGCGTACATAGATTAGTAACTATAATGGAATGTGTTGACTGTGCGTTCTAATGAAATAGATTTCTCCCAAGTCTAGGATAATTTATCATGATGTTTCCACTATCATCACATTCATAACAACTCATCCGCAGTTCGGCCATTCATACTGAGTCTATGCCAGATAACTAGAATAACCATTTAAGGAATCCCATGCTAGTGGTGCATTAAAAGATGATTATCCTATGAGGTTGCCCTGATTAACTGGAGCACTACGAGTATTCTAAAATCGATTCAACTTCCCTGTTGTTACTGAAATACATAATTATTATGGACAAAGGAACATCAAAGGTCCCAACATCATCCCATACAAATCTCAGCTCTTACTCGTATACAAGTTTCAGAGAACTTTTGAATACCACTGAAATACATTGCTGGCCAAATCAGATATGACACATGACCCACAAGTTTATCATTGATAATGAACTCCTTTCACTTGGCGCAAGACATAAGATACATCCTGATAATCCACAATACTAACCTTTATCGCTTGTACGTCATCATCATAAGACAACTCAAGACATTCGTTTGGTACATGTCCTTCTTAGGACAGTTAAACTCACTTACCCCAATATCGATGTTGCTAGTTGTACCCTTCGCTAAATAGACATCTCATACGAACCATATAGTCTTTATTACCACCAACTATCTTTAGATCTACATCCACCTCGTGATTCTACCATTAATGCGACGATTAGGCAGTTAAGTAAACCTTCTCAAGATCGAACTTATCAACCGAATGTCAGAACCTAGTACACCCCATGTGCACAATTGAATGGATCTCTCAATACTCTTGCATTATCGATATGGATGACACGCGGTAACAATGGTTGAGTAAATTCTTGGCTCCTTATAATCCCTCTGTAGCATCACGAACCGTCGGCGCATACTTGATATCGAGTGCGCAATTTAAATACACGAGTGGATGAAAGAACATATGATATAGGCTCCAACTGAATAAATGATGCACGATAAGGAATGAAATGAAGTGGAATTTTCCTAACGATTACGTAGCCTCTCGTAGATAAATACAGACGTCTCCATATCGATCAGCGAGACTCTAAGTAACCGGTCTGTGTCCCATGACTCCTATGAACCTAGAGCTCTGATACCAACTTATCACGACCCTAGTCACCAATTGTGAACCTGTCATGACGACACCCAGCCTTCGCGACTAGGTAAGCCTAACACGATGCGGAATATACAATTTCATGAACATAAGATAAGATAATAGCAGAATAATGTAAATGAAATGTAATAAGTGCCGCTAGGCACATACACATCGCCAAAACACACTAGCAACATACTACCAAGACCCGGAAACCCACGGGCAACACAAACTAAGAAAGAGTACAACTGTGGCTCTATACATCAAGAATGTCTATACAACGGAAACAAGGGAAATAACTGATATCACTAATGAGAATAGAAGGGGACTCTCGGATCCGCGGACGTAGTAGATCATACATCAAGTCTCCTGAAAGTGCTCCTAAATCACCTGTAATGTGCCTGATCTGATGTACCTGGATCTGCACAACAAAAGTGTGCAGAAGAGTAGTATGAGTACACCACGGCGGTACTTAGTAAGTGCCAAGCCTAACCTCGATGGAGTAGTGACGAGGAAGGTCAGGGCCCTACCGAGAGACAATAACACAGTGATAATAACAATAATAAGCACTTTAAATAAGAATGAGTCTGAAATAACAACAATAAAGTAATTACTGCAATCGTCTACAATTAAGCTAACAACGAGTAACAAACACAACATAAATTCGAATCAACAAGTCCCGGATCTACGGGAATTGAACCCGCAGTCCCTCTCTATATCCAACAACTCAGGATCTCCGGAAATTGAACCCGCAGTCCCTACATCAGTGTCTCTGGGTCTCTGGGAATTGAACCCGCAGCCCTAGGATCCCCGGGAATTGAACCCGCAGTCCCTCTCTATATCCAACAACTCAGGATCTCCGGGAATTGAACCCGCAGTCCCTACATCAGTATCTCTGGGTCTTCGGGAATCGAACCCGTAGCCCTAGGATCTCCGGGAATTGAAACCGCAGTCTGTACCTCAATATCTCAGGATCTCCGGGAATCGAATCCGCAGTCTGTATCTCAATATCTCAATAAAATCCGGGTCTCGGGGAATCGAACCCGCAGTCTGTACCTCAATATCTCAGGATCTCCGGGAATCGAACCCGCAATCCGTATCTCGAATCGAACCCGCAGCCCTTGGATCTTCGGGAATCGAACCCCGCAGTCCACCAACACAAATAATAAAAAGGAAAGCAAAGAGAAATATGAAATTCGTAACTACAATTACACCAAACCAGTATCAACCAATTCCAAGAAGTTCAAGTAAGACAAATAGGCACTTAGAAAGATAATCCTATCTAACCATGCCTTTCTAACGAATATCAGGTAAATGTTACAATTTAATCAGCTAAATAACAGAATTATCACGATTTGAACAATTCAAGTAAGGTAGTTTCCAACAATCTGCGCATGTACACGCCCGTCACCTTGCGTACAAGGCATTTAAATTAACACATAATATCCTAGGGGACAAGGTTCCCCCACACGAGGTTAGACAAGCCACTTACCTCGATTCTGGTACGAAACCGCTAAGAGACAACTCTCTTGCCACGAGTATCGGCCTCCACAGGTGTAGAATTTGATCAAAGTCAATAGAAATACATCAAAATATGTCAATAGGGCATTACCCAATCGAAAGAACTCGAAAAATACTCAAAATTACAAAATTGGCAATACTCGAGCCCGGGGCCCACATCACGAAAAAATTCTGAAATTCACATTTTCGGAATCCTTGTCTCGCCACGAGTCCGTACATACCAAATTCACAAAAATCAGAGTTCATTTGACCCCTTAACTCACCATTTCTATCCAAGAGGGTTTTCTACCCTTTTTAACAAAAATTCTCAAATTAAACACCAAAACTTGCAATAGATTTGAGTTATACAACCAAAATTGAGTTAAGAGTACTTACCCCCATTGTTCTCTATGAAAATCGAACAAATAATTTTCTTATCCAAGCTCCAAATCGCAAAAATGGAAAATGGGTTCACCCGCACGGTTACTGTTCACGCACGGGTACTGTTCACTATTCATAATATGCAGCAGCTTTTTTTTAATGAAAATTGCAGCACAACCATTTTTCACTAAAATGGTTCTAACTCCATCATACGAACTCGGAATTCGACGATTCTTTTTCCTATGGCTCTGTAATTTTTATACGGATCTAGTGGTTTAAACAAAACTGAATTTGGAGCTCATTGCTCATTTCATTACCAATTTCGCTCCTTAAACAATTAACTCGCATATCGCGTCAAAAATCCGATCGCGACTTGATGAAATTAAACCAAAATTTCCAGATCAGTCCTATAATTCATGATTTAAATTCTCGAAGTTCAAAATCAAATTTGGATCTCTAGAACTAAAAATAGACCTTTAGATCATTATATTTATGCTCGAAACAACAAAATCCTCCAAAATGACCCGTTGGACATCTGAAACACACCCGAGACCCCCGAGACCTCAACCAAATATACAGACATGATCTATTACCTCGTTCAAACTTGCTCGAATCCTAAAATCACTATTGTTAACATCAAAATCGTCTGTTTCAGCAAGTTCAAGCTTAAGTTTAACTATAACTTTCAAAATTCTTATTCGATCAAAAACCCGACCAAACGACGTCCGAATGACCTAAAAATTTGCAGACATATCCAAAATAACCTAACGAAGCTGCTGCAACTGTCGGAATTCCATTCCGGCGCCCGAATCAAAATCTCACCTATCGATCGGATTTCCAAAAATTTCAAACTTCGGCATTTCAAGCCTAATTGAGCTACCGACCTCCAAAATACATTCCGAACGCGCTCCCAATCCTGAAATCACCTAACGGAGCTAATGGAACCATCG